>CAUYON010056768.1:0-22411 GCA_963573935.1 Arctocebus calabarensis
AATGTCTTTATATAGTGATCAAGAAAATGCCATGAAGGCTAACTGTAACAGTACGATCAAAACATTTCTGAATGTATATGAATCGTGCCCTATGATTGCACCAATGTACAGAATTATGATTCAATAAAATTATAAAAAAAATGTTAATGTTCTCTTGATGTTTTAATTAATGCTTTCTCCTTCCATCTATTTTTTCAATTAAATTTATGTATAGTGAAACATACAGATATTCAGTGACAGTTCCATGAGTTTTGACTAATGTATATACGTCATGTACCCAATACCCCAATCAAAATATATTTCATCACCTCTGAAACTTCCTATGTGCCTCTTCCAGTTTTTGTTATTACTCCATCATTCTAATTTTTCAACCAAAAATTAATTTTGTCTGATCTGGAAATTCATATATATGAAAAAGCTATGTGTTGTTTTTTCCCCTAGATTATTTCTCTCAAAAACTGTTTTTTGATATTTAGCCATGTTTTTCCATCTATTATTCATTTGTGAATGAGAAATATTGTACTACTTAAATATATGACATTGTACCCTTTCTAATGTTGATGGACATTTAATGTTTTGTTCTTATTAATTATGCTTTCATTTTTCTTGGATAAATTGGTAGGTGTAGAATAATATGGTTTCTTAAGTTTGACTTTATAAAAAACTGCCAATACAGTTTTTCCATTTTTTTTCTCTTATCCTTAATGTACATGTGTTTCAATTCTTTCACATCATGGCAAAAATCAATTGAATTTTTGCCTTTTTATTTGTGATATAGAGAAAAAAAGCACCTTCTATATCAATTTTATATGATGTATGGTATATGATAAATATGTAAATATGAATATAATAAATTAAGATATAATGTAAAATGTATACTATAGTATAATGTAATAGAAACATATAGTTATATATAAAATTATGTATTATCTATATAAAGATATATTTCTGTAATACACATGGTATACATTATATAACATGTAATATATATTAAAATATAACCAAAGATAATATCATATAGTATGAAATGAAAGTAGATGTATTGAATATATAGTCTTCTATATATCAATAATAAAATGTCAACAATATATGTGAGATTATATATTCAATAAATCAATTCTATATATTATATGATATCATAGGCTATATAATACACAATATCATTACATATTATATATAATTAACTACTCTAGCATACGTTATATGTTAGGATACAAGTCCTGTGTAAGATTCTGGGTATTAGACATGGAAATATTTTCTCCCAGTGTGAAGCTTTTTTTAAAAATTTCCTTAATGGTGCTAAAAGAAGAGACAATTTTTGATGCTATTTAATTTATATATTTTTGTCTTTATAAAAGGTTATAGTTATTTTATGTTCTCTCTAAGAAATAACTAGCTACTAAGATTTTGCAAAAGTACTCTGTTTTCTTTTGGAAGATTTAAAATTTAAACTTTTACATTTATGAAAATTCTAAATTAATGTTTTATAATGCTATGCAATAATAATCTAAGTTTTTGTGTTTTGTGTTTTTATTTTTTCAAGTTTCATCCACTTTTCTAGCACCTGGATGGAGTCAGAAAGCATTCGTCTTAGTAAAGCATCACAAGAATGCAGAAGCAAGAATCCAGTGTGCTCAATTGTAATATGAAGGCAGGAGATGATCTAATACAAGGTAGAGGGTAGGGGAATGAAGGAGCTGGGAGGGTAGAGGGAGAGGGATGGGAGGTCACCTGTATGACATACCTCTTTGGGTGGGACACAATTACAAAGAGGAACTTTACCTAAAAACCGCAATCAGAGTAACCTAACTGTTCCCTCAACAAACCCCAACCAATAAAATAAAAAAAGAGAGAGAAAGAAAAGACTTTTCTTTCCCAGTTCAATGGCCCCAGCAACTCTGTCCATGTTGCACTAATAGTATATATGAGATTATGTACTCATGAAATACCCAGTCTATTCCACTGGTTGATCAAACTATTTGTTATATCACTATTGCACTTTTTTTTTTATTGTTGGTGATTCATTGAGGGTACAAGGAAACAGGTTACATTGATTGCATTTGTTAGGTAAGGTTCCTCTTATAATTGTGTCCCACCCTCAAAAGGTGTGTCACACCCCCTGACCTGCCACCTGCTCCCTCCTTCTCTCTTTATTGTACTTTTATATCACACTTTCCTAATTATTATAAATTTGTAGATAGCCAGAAAGTCAGGTAAATCATTCTGTAAACAGTTTATCATTTTTTCTTTTTTCTTTTTTTTTTATTGTTAGGGATTATTGAGTTTACAAAGAACCATGTTACATTGATTGTATTTGTTAGGTAAAGTCCCTCTTATAATTGCTCCCCAAAAGTGTGTCACACACCAGGACACCCCACCCCCCTCCCGCAGTTTGGCGTGCTTCTCTTCCCCTCCCTCACCCCCCCACTGTCATTCATTGTCCTCATATCAGAACTGAGTACATAAGATTCTTGCTTCTCATTCTTCTGATGCTTTACTAAAAATAATGTATCCCACTCCTGTGCAGGTTAATACAAAAGATGTAAAGTCTAGCTTATCATTTTTTCTTAAAATAAGATGTAATTTTCATCAGGTTTTCCTAGAATCTATAATATATATTTTAGAGAATTGATATCTTGGTCATATTGCATCTTCCAATATATAAATGTATGATATACAATCATTCATTTATCTTCCTTAATTTAAGTCAGTACTGTTTTTCATTTTTAAATGTAGAGGTTTTATGAATTTAAAAATATATTTCTACATATTTTCTGGGGCTTTATGTTACAATAAATTGTATTTTTAAAATATCATTTTCTGATGTTCATAGCATATAGAAGCAAAACTGATTTTTCGTTATAATGCTTCTATCCTGTAATTCATCTAAAATTATTTTTAAAATCTGTAGATTTGTAGGCTTTTCAGGAATTCATATATAATCTATCATGCACTCTGTGGAAATTGCACTTTTTTTTTTTTTGAGACAGAGTCTCAAGCTGTCACCCTGGATAGAGTGCTGTGGCATCACAGCTCACAGCAACCTCCAATTCCTGGGCTCAAGCGAGTCTCTTGC
This sequence comes from Arctocebus calabarensis, assembly GCA_963573935.1. Lineage (NCBI taxonomy): Eukaryota > Metazoa > Chordata > Mammalia > Primates > Lorisidae > Arctocebus > Arctocebus calabarensis. The sequence goes on from CAUYON010056768.1 coordinate 3,077, forward strand.
CTCCACCTCCCAAATAGCAGGGACTACAGGCGCCTGCCACAACGCCCAGCCATTTTTTGGTTGCAGCCATCATTGTTGTTTGGCGGGCCGGGCTGGATTTGAACCCGCCAGCTCAGGTGTATGTGGCTTGCGCCTTAGCCCGTTGAGCCACAGGCGCTGAGCCAAATTATTTTCTTAATTTAACATTATGGCCATAATTTAACATTATTAATGCTGCCTTTTGAGATATGCAAAAACCCAGCAGTAGGCTACAGCCCCAATTTTGGAGACTCCTGCATGGGTCAGAGTGAAATTGAGTGTGGATTAGTTAATATTTACAAATGGAATACACTGCAAAAATACAGGTGCAAAGTCAGGGTGAGTCAGAGGTCAGTAAAACGATGTCTTCCTATTCCTGTGGGAACATGATGTATGACAGGGTCCTTGGTTTTACCACAGTTTCCATAATCCATGTGAGAAAGTGGACATTTTTCATCAAGGCTTTTTTTTCTGAGACAGACTCTCACTCTGTCATCCTTGGTAAAGTGCCAGAGCGTCACAGCTCACAGCAACCTCAAACTCCTGGGCTCAAGCCATCCTCTTTGTGTCAGCCTCCCAAGTAACTGACTGGGCCTACAGGCACCTGCCACATGCCTGGTTAGTTTTCTTTCTATTTTTCTTTCTTTCTTTTTTTTATCAGTAAAGATGGGGTCTGATTTTGCTCAGGCTGGTCTCCAACTCCTGAGCTCTGGTGATCCACCCACCTGAGCCTCCCAGAGTGTTGGGATTACACGCATGAGACACTGCACCGGGCCCACCAAGGCTCTTTTTAAGAAAATGTGCTGGATGATAACATTTGTGGTGACCTTCGTCTGGTTTGGTGTTCTATGTTGTCTCCAGTCCACTTGGCCTGTGACTGCTGGTCACTTCTGACTAATTCGACAACTCTGAATTATAAGACTTCTCTAGTCAGATTAGAAAAAATGACTATCAAAATTACGGGAGCTGAGTCGTGAAGTATCACAGAGACAGGGATGCTAGAATCCCACAGCTGCTTTACGCATCTCTTCATCCACCCTTTAGCATTCTCTGATTTCTTCAGGTGAAGAGCAGATACAAAGTTGTTTACGTACTTACTTATTTTTTGCAGTTTTTGGCCAGGCTGGGTTTGAACCTGCCACCCCCGGTGTACGAGGCCGGTGCCCTACTCCTTTGAGCCACAGGCACCGCCCAACAGATACAAAGTTGTTTATTTAATTTTTCTTCTGTGTTCCCAAGAAATAACAAAGGTCCTACACTTCGGCTTTGTGAAAACTGTTGAGGAGCTTTAAGTAGTATTTTAATAAATCTTGTTTGCAGACAAAAGCATACACTGGGGAAAAGAATCTGTTTTATAAATGGTGCTGGGAGAACTGTTTACTCACATGTAAAAGACTGAAATTGGACCACCTCTCACCACTTAGAAAAATTAATTCACAATGGATAACAGACTTAAATCTAATACATGAAACTATAAAAACTCTAGAAGAAAGTGTGGGGTAAAACTCTGAATTTTATCTGTCTAGGAAAAGAATTTATAAAGAGGGAGAGGGGAAGGGGGAGGGGGAATGAGGATGCTTCTGCTTAATGGGCACAATGTTAGGGTGTATGGCATACTGCTTCGGGGTAGGCACAATTATAAGAGGGACTCTCCCTAACAAATGCAAACATTGTAACCTCTTTCTTTGTACCCTCAAATTAACCCGAAATAAAAATAAAAAAAATGAAAAATAAATAATAAATGCTCCAGTAAAATAAAAAACGAATTTCTGAAGAAAATCCCATTGGTAACTGCCATCAATGACAAAATTAAATAAATGGGACCTGTGAAGTTAAAAAGCTTCTGCACAGGTAAGGACACAATCAACAAAGCAATAGATAACCTTCGGAGCAGGAGAAGATATTTGCGTGTTGTGAATCTGACAAAGGGCTAATCACCAGTCTACAAAGAACTCACACAAATCAACAAGAAAAGAACAAACAACCCCATTAATAACTGGGCAAGAGACATGAACAGAATCTTTTCTCATGAGGACATGCAAATGGCCAACAAACACATGAAAAAAATGCTCATTGTGCCTAGTCATCAGAGAAATGCAAATCAAATCCACTGTAAGATATTACCTAACCCTAGTGAGAATGGCCCACGTCACAAGGTCTCGAAGCAATAGATGCTGGCGCGTGTGTGGAGAGAAGGGCACACTAATGCATTGTTGGTTGAATTACAAACTAGTACAGCCTTTATGGAAAAAAGTGTGGAGAATCCTCAAAGAACTGAAAGAGGTCCTTCCCTTTGATCCTGTAATCCCGTTACTAGGTATCCACCCCAAAGAAAAAAGTCATTTTACCATAAGGATATTTGCACTCAAATGTTTATAGCAGTTCAAGCAAAGATGTGGAAACCACCCAAGTGTTTGTCAACCCATGAATGGATTAATAAATTGTGGTATATGTACACCACACCCAAGTATTCGTCAGCCCATGAATGGACTGATAAACTGTGGTATATGTATTTCATGGAATACTTACTATTCAGCCGTAAAAAGATGGAGACTTCGCATCTTTCATAACAACCTGGAAGTATCTACAGAACATTCTCCTAAGTAAAGTATCACATGAATGCAAAATCAAGCATCCCATGCACTCAATACTAAGCTGAAACTAGAAGATTCACAATTACAGGTCCACATGAGAGAAAAACTCAATTAATTCAAGAAAGGAGGAGAGAAGGAGGGTCCCACAGGTCAACATACAGACCTATGGAACACTTCTTGGATGAGGGACACAACTACAATAGGGACTTTACCTTACAAATGCAAACAACATAAGCTCACGTATGTACCCCTGTATTAATCCAAAATAAAAAAAAAATTGTTATACCACTGAAAGAAATCTTGTTTGCAGGAGGTAAAACAGAAAAGCTCCTTATAGCTCTTTAATTTCTTCAACCGAGACTTCAGAGCAATGATTCCCGGGCTTGGCTCCATATCAGGATTCTACCTCCATACCTCTAGAGATCTGATTTAAGTGGTCTGGAGGTGGCCTGGGTGGGAGTAGGGGATTGTAAAAACTCTCCTGGTGATTTTAATCACTACCACAGTGGTGGCTTCATACCTCGAATGATAGTTTTTTTCTTCCAGAGACAAAAAACCATTAGAGAAGCAACCTCAAACTCCTGGGTTCATGCAACCCTCTTGCCTCAGCTTCCCAAATAGCTGAGACTATTGTTCCCCACCATAACATCCAACTAGTTTTTTCTATTTTTTTAGTAGAGACAGGGTCTTGTTCTTGCTCAGGCTGGTCTCAAACTCCTGACCTGAAGTAATCCACCAACTTTGTAATCCACCTCCCAGAGTGCTAGGATTACAGGTGTAAGCCACCGTGCTCTAGAACTCAGGTTTTGGAATGACATTTCTTGGGTTCAAGTCTTTGCTCTACAGTGTACTACATAAATTTTGAGACGTACACAAATTACCAAACTTGCCCAAGATTCTATTATCTCATCTGCAAAACTGGGCTGACAACAATACCCACTCAACAGGGAAGTTTTGAGGAATTATGAGATAGCATGTCTGTGCTTGGTAAAGGGTTGGGTTCACTGTGACTGCTCAAAAGATAGCTGGTGATCTCCAAGGGATCTGCCATTTAAAAAGTCTCTGATAGACTAAATTTGTTGATCAACTCTTTGCTACCACTTATATGTGAACACAAGGAGAGCAATTTCCTAATAGACACATGCAGACCAACAAAGGCAAATTTTTGTTCAGGGGAAACGAAAAGAAATATAGGCGAAAAAAAGCAAAATGTTCTCAAAGTTCTCAGTGGACTTTTAAATTATTCCACATTGAAGGAGGAGAAAAAAAAGCCCATTGCAAAAGCTAGCCAGGTCTTGTGGAAAATTCATGAATATTCTTCTGCCTTCTCTCTTTCCTTTCTGATCATTACAAAGCAAAGACCTGATGGATTTGGTACGAAGAACCTGAGTCAGGGTTCTTTTTTTTTTTTTTTGAGACAGAGCCTCAAGCTGTCACCCTGGATAGAGTGCTGTGGCATTACACCTCACAGCAACCTCCAATTCCTGGGCTCAAGTGAGTCTCTTGCCTCCACTTCCCAAGTAGCTGGGACTATAGGCGCCCGCCACAACGCCCGGCCATTTTTTGGTTGCAGCCGTCATTGTTGTTTGGTGGGCTGGGCTGGATTCGAACCCACCAGCTCAGGTGTACGTGGCTGGCGCCTTAGCCCGTTGAACCACAGGCGCCAAGCCATGAATCAGGGTTCTTATGGGCTCTTTCCCCCACAAAATTTGTATGTCGAAGGCCTACCTCAAACTACGAGCTTATTTGGAGATAGGGTCTGTAAGGAGGTAATTAAATTAAACTGAGGTCACTGGGTAGGCTTTCATTCAACGTGACTGGTGTCTTTAAACAAGAGGACATCTGGACATAGATATGCACAGAGGAAAGATGACATGAGGACACAGGGAGAAGACGGCCATTGACAAGCCAAGGAAAGAGGCCTCAACACCTTGTTCTTAGACCTGCGGCCTCCGGAAGTGTGGGAAAATAAATTGCTGTTGTCTAAGCCACCCAGCGGGGGGTGCTTTGTTATGGCAGCTCTATACAGGGGGCCAACACCAATTCAGGGAAAGCAAATATCCTCACCTTCTTTGCCCCCACACCCTCAACAACAACAAAAAACCGAAAATCCTTCTAAATACTCCCGGCTCTAGATACACTATTTCATGTTTGTTCATTAATGGCTACCAATATGCCATTTTCAAGACCCTCCCTGGAATCTCACTCTTTACAAAGCAGACGTTTTCCTCTCCAAAGGACTCTGTGTGGTCTAAACTCAACATCCAGTCAAAGGTGTGGCATTGGTTTCCCCAGAAGGCAGCTATTTTTTCATCACGGCGGACCTATTAAACGGCATCCTCATTTTCTCCAACTGCATGCTCAACCATCATATTCTCGATGCTACAGTATTTTTGAGAAAGGCCAGAGTGTCTGAATTGCTGGCAATGTCTGGCCCGCTGCCCCACGGGGAAAAAGAACCAGAAACCATGTAATTACAATGTTAGGGAGATTTATAAAGGCCATCTTTGTTTATCTCTAACTCCCCAAGAACAAACTCTGAAGTCGGAGGAGACAGCGTATCCTAGAAGATATTTTATGTTGGTTATCTGATGGAAGCATCATAAAGATTGAGAAAGTTTTCTTTTGCTTTGGTTTGGCCATTGTGTGAAGAGATGTCATCATTAAAAAAAAAAAAAGTAGCACTGTTGAGATAACTAAGCACAAGGGCTATTTGCACGACTCTAATAAACAGTGCAGCTTTTATTCTGTGCCAACAGAGTTCTCCCGTACTTTAAAGTAATCTTATCTTTGCCAGTTCATCCTGAACTTTCACAGCTGGAATCAAAAATAGAAGAGAACATTACAGTGACAGTGTGATTTCCATCAAGGCTTATTGTGTGGGATGTCAGACGAAAAGCCAGTGGGGGTGCTATTAGTTAGAGGTGCTTCCACCTGCTTAAGTATTAAGCAAACATTAGGCATAATCAATACAGGCTGATTTGCACCGATGCAATTAAAATTACAAAAGAGCTTGCCACTGAAAGAGGAGAGGCATCCTGTTTTTCATTTGTATTCTTTCTCCCATGGAGTGCTTTGGTGGTAGCACTCCAAACCCACGGGGGAATGACTTTAAATTGGCTACTTTTATGTAGGTGTCAATCAGAATTTTTTTTTTTTTGGAATGTTTCACTCAGGTTTCTTTTATCCTGAAAAGTTTCCTTGATAGAAAATAATTTCTCAGGGTTGATGTGAACATGAGTTGACACCTTCCCTGCCCTTCTCCAAGTTTCTGTGGCTTTTACAGAAGGTAGAAATGGCTGGTGTGGAGGTGATGCGTGAGCCAACGGCAAGTGTTCAGCATATGCTTCTGAGGGCTCTCTCAGCTGGATGGGGCTGCACTTTGGAGATTAGTTTAGGACTCCATGTCTTTATGACCCCAGTTTCTGCTTTAAAGTTGAAGAATTGAGTCCCATTATCAGCTTCATCTCAGTCGAGCTCCAGAAGTAATTGAATTGTTTTGCAGAAAGTAAAATGAACGAGTTTTATCAGCAAGCTTTGTAGAAACTTTACCCAAAAAGGAAAACCAAATCCCTACTCAGGCTCTTTTGTAAGAGACGTAACAAACTCTGGGAGTTTGACCTCAAAGATGTGTTATTGAGTAAAACAAAATAGGCCTGATACTTCTGGAATCCTAGGTTCTCATGTCTTTTTGTATCAGGTAGAAAATGGTTCGATCATTGTTAGTTCTTTTTAACTAATCGCTTTTTCTGATAATAACGTTAATAAGTGCTCTTTGTGAAACACTGGAAAATACAAATGGGAAAAGGAAAGTAAACAGTAAGCATTCTTTTTTTAAAATTTTTATTAAATCATAATTGTGTACATTAGTGCAATCATGGGGCACAATGTGCTGACTTCATATGCAATCTGAAATATTTTCATTGAACTGTTTAACATAGCCTTCATGGCATTTTCTTAATCACTATATGTGGACATTGGTATTCTGCATTTAGTAAATTTCACCTGTACCCTTCTGAGATGCACCGAGGTGTGATCCCACCAATTGCCCTCCCTCCACCCTTCCTCCTCCCTCCCTTCCCTTGCCCTTTTCCCCATATTCTTGTGCTATAATTGGGTTTTAGCCTTCATATGAAAGCTATAAATTAGCTTCATATACAGTAAGCATTCTTAATCCTACCACATGGAGAAAAGCATTGCTAAAAGTTGGTGTTCATTTTTTTTTTCTGGAGACATAATTATTGAAGATATTTTCAAAAATAACAATAATTACTTTGAAAATAATGGCTATTCAAGCCATAAAGAATGATTCTAAGACTTGAACTCAAGCAGTTCAGTTAAAAGAAGCAAGCACACCAGTAAAATTCCATCAAGAGACTCCTGGTAAGTACTGTGAGAACTCTCACTTTAGAAAGAATATTTTAAAAGTACATATTACATTAATGACATCCACATGTTGAAGAAATTTGCCATAACTAAACTAGCTCTCCAGGATATTCTCAGACCTATTCTCCATAATGACCAGCGTAATCCTCCAATGCAAAAGTAACTCATCCAGAAACTTTTTATCAAAGTCCAACTCACACAGCCACGGTGTTTTTTCTTAAACGTATCTCCACCAATTTACATTCTCAATATTAACAAGGGTCTTGTTTCCTCAACATTCTTGTGATACATTTTTGTTTTTTGTTAATAGTCATTCTAACAGGTGTGAAGTAATATCTCATTATGGCTTTGTTTTTTATTTCTCTGATTATTACAGATGAGCAAATTTTAATTTATCTATTTGGCCATTTGTATATGTTCTTGGAGAATTGCCAATCCAGGTCCCTTGCCTATTTTTCAATCTATTTATTTTTTTATTTCTATTTCATTGCATAAATTCCTTGTATGTTTCTGTTCTTAACTTCTTATCTGAGTATGGCTTACAAATATTTTCTAGCATAAGTTTGCCTTTTCATTTTTTTTTCATCATTTCCTTTGCTGTGCATACATTTGTTTTATATAATTTCTCTCTTTTTGGCTTTTCTTGACTATCCTATTGGTATCGTATCAAAAATGATTCTTAGGATCAATAGCAGATCAATTTTTCTTTGTGTTTTTAAATTTCTTTTTTGTTTTTAATTAATGTGGGTAAATAATAACTATTTGTAGATTATGTATGATTTGATATACGCAATCAAAGTGCACAAACAGAATCTGGTTAACTCAGGTATTCACCACCTCTAGCATTTATCATTTCTTTGTGTTAGCAATATTTCAATTCCATTTTCTGGGGGGAGGGGTTGCTTATTTTTAAACATACCACAACTCTTTTTGACAATAGTCACTTTGTTGTGCTATCAAACATAGCTCATTCTAGCTGCCAAGTTATATTTTTTACCCATTAGCCATCCCCAGTTTATCCATCCCATTACTTTTCAGTCTCTGGTAATTATTATTCTACTCTCAGTCTCCATGAGATCAATTATTTTAATAGCTCCACCTTGATGAATAATACATGAGATTTGCCTTTCAGTGCTTGGTTGATTTGATTTAACATGAGGTTTTTCATGAAGTTTTTCATTTAACATGAGGTTCATTTGCTATAAATGAACAGGATTCTATTCCTTTTCACGGCTGAATAATATTCCATTGTATATATGTACCATATTTTCACTATGCATCTACTCATTGATGGACACTCAGGCTTATTTCAAATCTTGGCTATTCGAAATGGTGCTGCAATAAACATGGGAATGCAAATATCTTTTCAATATTTGAATTTTCTTTTTCTAGCATTGGGACCACTGCAACATGTATTTCTATTTTTGGTTTTGCATGGAACTTACACATTGTACTCTATAGTGGCTATACATGTTTATATTCCCACCAAAAGTGTAAAACAGTTCCCCTTTCTACATATCCTCTCTAAACTTTTGTTATTACTTTTTTGACAAAGGCCATTTTGCCTAGAGAGATGATATTTTACTGTAATTTTGATCTTCATTTCTCTGATGATTTGTGATGTTGGCATGTCATTCATATACCTCTTGGACATGTGTTTGTGTACTTTTGAAAAATGTTTACTCAGATATTTTGCACATTCAAAAATCAGATTATTTGATATTTTTCCTATTTGAGTTACTTTAGTTCCTTATAGATGTATTACAGTTATTAAAACTTTTTCAGGACTATTTGAAAGTTTTTCTCTCATTCTGTGGGTTTTCTTTATTGTGTGGAAGTTTTTTAGCTTCTAAATTTTATATGAAATCACAAAATAATCAGAAAAATCCATCTTGAGCAAAAAGAACATAAAAGTCACATTACCTACTTAAAATTATGCTACTATTTTCTATTTTTGCTTTGACTGCCTGTGCTTTTAGGGTATTATTCAGGAAATCATTGCCCACACCAGTGTCCTGAAGTATTTCCTAATGTTTTCTTTTACTAGTTTCATATGTTCAAATCTTAAATTTAAATCTGTTGTGATATGGCCCTGGTCTCTGTCGCTGCAGGAAGGAACCAGGCTTGACAGGGATTAGAAGTACAAGCTTGTTGGAGGAGGGCTAACCTTAAGTGCAGGGTAGGCCTGAGTTCCCTCTGCAAGGGCTATTTATCAAGGTTATGCACAACAGGTGTGGAGAGTTAAGGTAATTACATATAAGGGCTGCCTGCATAAGGATTGCCCTCATATGAACCCTCATGAAGAACTACTAAGCATCAATGTTTAACACATGGTTACTAGTGAGTGATCCATCTTATCTCATTCCGGACACTGAGTGTCACAAAACATCTCTAGGCTTGCCAGGAGACTATCCTGTTCTCAGCATTTCCTTTTAATGTGATAAGAATCAGTAACTGTCCTTTGCAAGCATGTGTCCATTCCTCTACATAAATCTTTAATCGGATTTAATTTATTTTCATGTGTGATAAGATGTGGGGATCAAGTTTAATTTTTCAGCATATGATACCAGATTTTCCCAGAACAATTTTTTTTTTTTTTTGAGATAGAGTCTCAAGCTGTCACCCTCAGTAGAATGCTCTCCTGTCACAACTTACAGCAACCTTAACTCTTGGGCTTAAGCAATTCTCTGGCCTTAGCCTCCCAGTAGATGGAACTACACGTGCCTGACACAACGCCTGGCTATTTTTTGATTGCAGTTGGCATTGATGTTTGGCAGGTCTGGGCTGGATTCTACCCACCAGCTCTGATGTATGTGGCTGGCACCCTAGTCACTGAGCTACAGGTGCCAAGTCTTTCCCAGAACAATTTATTGAAGAGCCTATACTTTACTCAATGTGTTCTCGGAACCTTTGTTAAAAGAAAAATGGATTTATTCCTGGGTTCTCTTCTTTTTAATTAGTGTGTACCTGTTTTTATGCCAATGTCCTACTGTTTGGTTACTACACCCATAACTTTAAGTGAGGTAATATGACTCTTATGTTCTTTTTGTCCACAATGGATTATTCTGATAATTTTGTGATTCCATATAAAATTTAGAATTATTTTCTTTTTTTTATTCTTTTTTTTTATTATATCATGGTTTTGTACATAAATGTAATCATGGGGTATAATGTGTTGGTTTTATAAATAATCTGAAATATTTTCGTCCAACTGGTTGACATAGCTTTCATGGCATTTTCTTAGATAGTGTGTACAGACATTTATGTTCTACATTTAGTAAGTTTCACCTGTACCCTTCTAAGAATCACCATAAATGTGGATCCATCAAGTACTCATTACTCTCTCTCCACCCATCCTCCCCCCTATTTTTTCTATTTCTGTGAAGAATGACATTGTTCTTTTGAAGTGCCCATCGATTCATGAATGGATCAATAAATTGTGGTACATATATACCATGGAATATTACACAGCCTTAAAGAAAGATGGAGACTTTACCTCTTTCATGTTTACATGGATGGAGCTGGAGCATATTTTTGTTTTTTTTAATCATGAAAGTGTATTGAATCTTTTGACATCATTGATTGAAAAGATTGTATGGTTTTCCAATTTTTGAAGACTTATTTCCTGTCCCAACATATGGCATATCATTGAAAATGATCCAAGTACTAATGAGAGGAATATTTATTCTGCAATTGTAGTTGGATTAAACTTTCTGTAGATATCTATTATGTCCTTTTGGTCTATAATACATATTAAATTGCATGTTTTTCTTTTGCTGATTTTTCTCTCTGGATAATCTGTCCAATGCTGAAATAGGGATGTTGAAAATATCTATTTTTTTTTTAAATCAGCTCGATCTCTTTCTTTAATTTTGAAAATATTTGCTTCATATATCCAAGTGCTCCAGTGTTTGGTACACATATATGTTTAATATTGTTATACTATTTTGCTGAACTGATTACTTTATCATTATATAATGACCTTCTTTTTCTCTTTATACTGTTTTTGTCTTGAAATCTATTTTTTTTTTGATAGAATTATAGCAACTCTTGCTTTTTTAGTCTTGGATTCTGTTGAAATGATACATTACATTTTTGAATTTATATATGTTTAACCATCCTCACTTTCCTGGTATAAAACATACTTGTAAGTGGTGTGTAATCCTTTGGACTTGTGGTTGAATTTTAATTTTTCTCCATCCCTTTATTTTCAGACTATGCATGTCTTTATAGATAGATATAATTGATTTTTTTTTTAAAAAATCATTTTAGAAATCATAGGTCTTTTTTTTTTTATCAAGCCATTTGGTGGCTTTTCACTGGAGAGTTTAGCCAATTTATATTCAAAATTATTATTTATAGGTGAAGATATATTACTGTCAAGTTGTTATTTAATTGCTAGTTGTTTTTTAGTCCTCTTTTTATTCATTTTTACATTCTTTGTGTAAACATGATTTTCTATGGTAGTGGATTTTAATTTGAACATTTTAATTCTTTTTCTATCTTTTGTAGTTTTTGCTTTTTTTAAATCTGAGATTACCATGGAGCTTGAAGAAAACACTTTATAACTAATTATTTTAAACAAATGACAACTTAAATCTGTTCACAAAAAATCAAACAAGAAAGGAGAAAATTAAAACAAACTCCATACTTTAACTTCATCCTGTGCTTTGTCACTTTTTGTTTATATCTTTTTATTATATCACTTTAATAAAATGCTACTGTTATTAATATTGTTAATAGTTTTATCTTTTAGTCTTTTTATTAAGATATAAGTGATTTATACATCACAATTCCAGCAATAGGATTTTCTGTATTTGTGAACTTACTGTTACCACTGGGTTTTTTTATCATTGAATGATTTCTTACTATTTCTTAACAACTTTTAATTGCAGATTGAAAAACAAGCTTAGCATTTTTTGTATGAAAGATCTGGTGTTGATGAAATATCACAGTTTTGCTTGTATTTTAGTCTTTATTTACTTTTCATACTTGAAGAATATTTTTTCAGAATATAGTCCTAAGATTAAAGCTTTTCCCCCTTCTACACTTTAATTATGCCATGCCACCAGCTTCTGAACTGTAATCTTTTCACTGATTAGTGTGCTGGCATTCATATTGAAGCTCTTTTATACATTATTTCTCCCCCTTTTTTTTGCTTCCTTTAGAATCATTTTTTACAATCTATGATCCTTAGGAGCTTGATCATTAAGTATTTTGAGGTAATCTTATTTGTGTTGAAACTATTTGGTGTTATATGACCTTATTGTACTTAAGTATTGACATTTATTGTTAGGTTTGGAAAGTTATCTTTTATTATTTCTTTGAATGCCCTTTCTAGCCCTATATGTCTCTTTACATCCTCTTTAAGGCCAATAATTCTCAGATTTTCCCTTTTGAAGCTTTTTTCCTATATCTTATAAGCATGCTTCATTCATTTTATTATTTCTTTATTTTTTTCTTTTCTGATTATATATTTTTATATAGCTTATTTTCAACTCACAAGTTCTTCTTTTTTTCTTACTTAACCTATTCTCCTGTTGTCTAATGCATTTTGCAGTTTGTTAATTAAATTTTTCAGCTCCAGTATTTCTGCTTGATTTTTTAAATAATTTAGATATCTTTACTAGATTTTCCTAATAGGATTGTGAGTTCTTTCTCTGTGTTGATAAAGTGCTTTAGATTAGCTATTTAGAATTCTCTTTCTCAACTGTCACATATCTCTACCATTCCAGGATTGGTTGCTCATGCTTTATTGAGTACTTTTTGAGAGATCATATTTTTCTAAATGTTCTTTATGCTTGTTAATGTTTGTAAATTTGGGAGCATAAAAGACTTAGACTTTGATTATAATCCCCACCATCTGGATTATTTCAAACCCAATCTTCTCTATAAGGTTTTCTAAGTATTCAAAAGAAATTGAGTGTTCTAATTTGAGTCTTTAGTGATTGCTGTGATATTAGCTTAGTGAATGCCCCAAACCCAGTAATGCTACATTTTCTTCAGACTCCTAGTGACACTGCCCTAGTGGGATTTGCTAAAATATTAGAGAATTCTGGGCATTACCAGACAAAATCTTTCAATCTTTTCTCTCCCATTCCCCAAAGAAGAAAGGTTTTACTGTCAATATTGGGTCACCTGGCGTTGAAGGAAGAGTAATATGGGTACTCCCTTGTGGTCACCATAGCTGGGAGTCTACCACTTCTTCACCTGAAGCCAGCCCAATCTCACTCAAGGCCCACCTAGACTGCTTCCTAGCTACCGCTGATGTTTATTCATGGCCCAAGGTCTCTTTGGTCATCAGGTAGTGAATTCTGCCAGGACTGTGTCCTTGTCTGGCATTGGTATCAAGGTAATGCTGGCCTCATAAAATACATTAGGAATTCTATTTAATTATTTGGAAGACATTGAGAAGATTAGTATTTATTTTGAGTAATTGGTAGAATTTCTCACGGAACCCATGTGATCTAGGAGCTTTCTTTGTTGGAACTTTTTTTTTTTTCAATTTCAGGTTAATGTGAGAGTATAAACAACTAAACTACATTGTTTGTTAGAGTCCCTCTTATATTTGTGTCTTGCACCCTGTTGGAAGATTTTTGATTACCGATTCATGTCCTTACTTATCATTTGTTATTCAGACTTATTTCTATTTCAATTCTATCTTTGACACATCAAAAGCACATGTTTAATTTCAATATATTCATGGATTTTCCCATTTTCCTGTGGTTATGGGTACCTAATGTCACACAATTGTGTTCAGGAAATATGATTGATCTGATTTCAATATTCTTAAATTTATTAAACCTTGTTCTATGACTTAACAAATGATTTATTCAGGAAAATATTCTGTGCATGCCTGAGAAGAGAATGTACTCTTTCATTTTGGGGTGGAATGTTTGTATGGGCCAGTTAGGTTTATTTGGTCTGTGGTGTAAATCAGATGTTTCCTATTGATTTTCTGTCTGGATAATCTTTCCATTGTTGAAAATGAGGTATTTAGTCCCTTATTATTTATTGTATTGCTTTAAATCTGCTGTTGAACCACTCTATTGCATTTTAAAGTTTCAGTCATTGTATTCTTTAGCACAGAAATTTATTTGCTTTTTTTTTTTTTTTTATTGAATCATAGTTGTGTACATTAGTTCAACCATGGGGTACAGCGTGGGGGCTTCACATGCAATCTGAGATATTTCATCAACCTGATTGACATACCATTCATGATATTTTCTCGTTTACTATATGAAAACATTCTTGATCTTTGTTTAGAAGTTTTCTCGTGACCCTTCGAATATTCTTAATCATGAGTGATCACCAATCTTAAGGCAATTACTTTCTTACAATGTCAATCTCTGTCTCTCTCTCATCTTTCTCTCTTTCTTTCTTCTTTCCTTATCTTCCCTCCCTTCCCTCCCCCTGCCTCCCTTTCCCTCCCCTTTCTCTCCTTTTTTTTTCTTTTTCTTTGCCTTGCCTTTCTGTGTTTCTCCTTTCCTCTTCCTTCCTTCCTTCCTTCCTTCCTTCCTTCCTTCCTTCCTTCCTTCCTTCCTTCCTTCCTTCCATCCTTTTCCTATTCCAAGATCCAGTCTGAGGATAGACTGAAAGATGACAATGTCTTCAAATCATACTAACCTCAGAGACCTCTGGTATACCATGATTGGGATCCCAGGGATGGAAGATGCTCATGCATGGATCTCCATCCCTATCTGCTCCATGTACATAATAGCTGTTGTAGGCCATGTCCTCTTATTATTTCTGATCTTCACTGAGAAAAGTCTTCATGAACCCATGTATCTTATTCTCTCCATGTTGGCCATAGCAGACCTCTTCCTCTCTACAGTCACCACACCAAAGATGCTAGCAATCTTCTGGTTTCAAGCTGGGGGCATTTCTTTTGGTAGCTGTGTGTCTCAGATGTTTTTCCTACACTTCATCTTTGTGGCAGAGTCTGCCATATTGCTCGTCATGGCATTTGACCATTATGTGGCGATCTGTAATCCACTAAGAGATACTGCTATTCTGACCCACTCAGTCATTGGAAAGATGGGTGTTGCATCTGTGACCAGGAGTTTTTTAATCTGCTTCCCCTTGGTTTTTCTGGTTTATCGGCTTACTTACTGTGGGAAGAACATTATTCATCATTCATACTGTGAACATATGGGCATTGCCAAGCTAGCCTGTGACAACATTAACATCAACATCTACTATGGAGTGATTGCGGCCCTCTGTTTCGCAGGCCTGGATGTGGTGCTGATCATCATCTCTTATGTCCTTATACTGTGTGCTGTGTTTAGAATTCCTTCCCGAGATGCCCGAATCAAGGCTCTGGGTACCTGTGGCTCCCATGTGTGTGTCATCCTCCTGTTCTATACACCAGCTTTCTTTTCTTTCTTTGCTCACCGATTTGGAGGTCACAGAATACCACTCCATATACATATTCTCCTTGCTACCCTTTATGTGGTGGTACCACCCACTCTCAACCCCATCATTTACGGAGTTAAGACCAAGCAAATTCAAGAGAGAATTAAACAGGTCTTTCCCTTGAGCAAGACATTTTGTTGATATTTGTGTGGACTAAACACCTTAGCTATTTATTTTTTTTTAAGTAACTCCACAACTAAAGGGAAGTTAAAGTTCCAGGAATGACAATAGTGGAAATTTTTTAGTAAATGAGACAATATTAAAATTTTACTCTTCATGTTGCTTTCTTTGAAAATAATATTAAACCAAAGACACTTTATTCTCCTTTTTAATAGCTTCACAGGCATAAACTTCATAATTCAATAGATTTCAATTTTATATTCATATAGAATAATAGGAGAACAGAAGATAAAACCTGCCATCTCACACTAAGGAAATGAAAAACAACATCCCCAATCAACCACATATTATTTATCCAATTTTCTTGCCATCTACTTCAGAGAAAAGAGTACCCACACATTTAGCATCGATATCCACCAAATGAGAATCCAAAAGTTTTGGATTCCAAATATCTTGCTCATCAAAACTATTTACTCTTTCTAGGTTTATGTATGCTTATGTTTATACTGGGCATAAAATACTATATACTTAATGGTTGTTTAAAGAATAAAATGAGATAATTAATACGTACTTTCTCAAAGTGTACCTAGCATATAAAGGAAATAAAAGGAATAAAAAGGAAATAAAATGTTGCTTAGCGTTGTTATTTAGCAGTTTGTATAATCAGCCTACATCCTCCCAGAACTGCACTTGCAAGAGAGAGAAAAGAGATATCTTTCTTTCTTTTTCCTACATGTCATCAGACATTATGGTACATAAAGACTTTACAGGGCATGAAATAATTTTAATTTCTACATGTGGAAAATTTTTTACCAGACAAAGATTTCATAATTACTAACATACACATAAGTAAAAACTCTTGAAATGGACCAAATTTCATATTTTTCCCCTAAATAAGTATAAATGCAATAATTATGCTTTTGATTTTTGTCTGATTGTAATGTGCACTAACAGTTTTGTCAACATAGGGTGACAAAACATAGGATAACATTGGTGTTTCTGGCAACAATAAAAGATACTTACCAGGAAATAAAAATAGCAAATTTTATCAGAAAACTTAACAAAATAATAATTTATAATTGCCTAATAATGGATTCAATGTGTTCACTAGTACCAGTATGCACACAAACTAACAACAGTGAGTATATATGCTTACAGCATTGTTCATAGTGAAAAAATAAAATAATATGTATGTTCAGGATGAATGTATTATATAAATTCTAAAAATAAAGTACAGTGCAATTATTACACCACTCTACAACTAAGTGCTTATATGAAAATAACTGAGGAACATTTAGAAGAGAACTTGTAGGCTGCAGAATAATGCATATCATGTGATCTCAGTTATATGGATGCACACACCCACATTTATATATGGAAACATACATACATATTTGCATGTAAATTAAGAAAGTATATTTACGGGTGGAGAGAGGGTAAATGGTGGGATCACACTTATGGTGCATCATAGAAAGGGCAGGTGAAACCTACTAAATGCAGAACACAAATGTTTTCACATAATAAATGAGAAAACTTCATAAAAGTTATGTTGAGCAGTTGGATGAAAATATTTCAGATTGTATATGAAGCCCGCACACTGTACCCCATGATTGCACTAATGTACACAGCTATGATTTAATAAATAAAAAAATAATAAAAAATAAAATTTCTGCAAAGTAATAAAAATAAATTATATTTATAATTCTACTAATATTATGTGAATATAACATTTTAAATAATAACAAATTTAAAATAAATAATATCTGTTCTATTTTGTTCATGATGTGATACACAGCATTACCAGTAATTTATGTTATTTGATCTTTTCTATAAATATTTATTTTTCTATCACATATAATATTATTAATATTATATCCAAATTAATATTACATTATATAAATGCTCATCTAATAACTAGTTACTTAAGAAATTATTTAGGCTTTATTTTTGGCTTCATTATTGCCCCTTGAAATTATATTTTTAATATTTTATTCTTTTCTTTCTATCACTCAAATGGAGGATATTTTAGTGCTTTTTGTCAGAGGATTGCAAGAGAATGGCATTATGACTATTTGAGAATAATTATTATCAATTCATTGTTAAGAGTGAACAATTAAACAATAATAGGAAAGAGTTGTGAATGACTAAACTGTTTAAATATTGCCATATTTCTGATTAACAATAAATTGAATTCTGAGAAAATATCCTATTTTTGGTATAAACCTCTTATACACTTGAAATAGTTTAGTTGTGAGTTACAGTTATAGCATTAACTACATACAGTTATAGCATTAACTAGATGACATCAAGACTTAATATTCTTCATGACAACCCTAAGTATATAACAGAAAAATATAGTAACATGTACATAAAGTCTACAAATATGATAGAAAAAATATAGATTTTATTCCAGAGGGGTGTAATGAGAAAGAGAAATATAAATTTTTAATGATTTTCAAATTTTTGTATTATTGCAGATTAGTTTGTATGTACATATTGCCCTGGGAACATATGTTTCTGTGTTTCAATATTCTGTTTTGGGGATATATATATACATCTTTATATAGATAGTATCATTCTTTAACTGTTGCATGTTAGGCATATCTACTTTGAATTTAGAATAATAAAATCAATTTTTAAAAAGATCAAATAATTAATAAACATAAAAATTTCAGTAAAAAATATACACACAACTGAACAAATAACAAATAGAAAATAATATGACAAATTTTATACCAATATTTCTTAAAACTTTGATAAAACAGGAAAATAGCTCCAACACAAAAACTGCTGAAGATTCTTACGTAAGAGATGGCAAATCTAAGCATATCTACTAGAGAAACTACAATTATAAAAATTCCAACCAGGACTTTGCAAGGACCAGGTAGATTTAATAGGGGAATACAATAAAAAATTGAGGAAGAAAAGAAGAACAATTCTATGCAAACTTTTCTCAGAAAATGGTAAAAGGAAAAATCTGTTACAGATCATGTTGTAAAGATAGAATTTCTTTGATAAAAAATTGAAACTATGTTACAATGCCTGTGGCTCAGTGAGTAGGGTGCCAGCCACATATGCTGGAGGTGGCAGGTTCAAACCCATCCCCGGCCAAAAACTGCAAAAAAAGAAAGAAAGAAAGAAAGAAAGCTACTGGCAATATTTTTCACAAACAAACCCTCTCCCCATATGTAATAATAATTGTTCATATCTGACTCTTTTTGAGTACAAAATAATACTAAGAGCATTCCCTCTGATTATTACTTTTGAAAATTTCCATCTTTCAAATTGTGGGCGATGTCTTCCTGTGGAAATAGAAATTTATGAGGTCCAATTACTCCCTCACACAATAAATCAGAAATTTAACTTCTACCTAGGCTATCTGAGACACACATTAACAGCAAAAATCACTTCACAATCTCAGGCCTCTGGACATTATGTATCATCTTAAGATATAGCATTCCATAGATGTTGCAATATTAACCTATATATTGATAGACAGACGAATGGCTAACAAACATATGAAAAAATGCTCATCATCCCTAATTATTAGAGAAATGCAAATCAAAACCACCCTGAGATATCATCTAACTCCAGTGAGAATGGCCCACATCACAAAATCTCGAAGATACAGATGCTGGCATGGATGTGGAGAGAACAGAACACTTTTATACTGCTGGTGGGAATGTAAACTAATACATCCATTTTGGAAAGATGTTTGGAGAATACTCAGAGATCTAAAAATAGACTTACCATTTGACCCTATAATTCCTTTTACTGGGTATATACCCAGATGACCAAAAAT
>CAUYON010056769.1:0-18969 GCA_963573935.1 Arctocebus calabarensis
TTACTTGATCTTTGACAAGCCAATTAAAAATATTCAGTGGGGAAAAGACTCCCTATTTAACAAATGGTGCTGGGTGAACTGGCTGGCAACCTTTAGAAGACTGAAACTGGACCCACACCTCTCACCATTAACTAAGGTAGACTCTCACTGGATTAAAGATTTAAACTTAAGACATGAAACTATCAAAATATTAGAAGAAAGTGCAGGGAAAACGCTTGAAAGAATTGGCTTGGGTGAATATTTTATGAGGAGGACTCCCCAGGCAATTGAAGCAGTATCAAAAATACACTACTGGAAACTGATCAAACTAAAAAGCTTCTGTACAACTTAGAACATAGTAAGTGTAGCAAGCAGACAGCCCTCAGAATGGGAGAAAATATTTGCAGGTTATGCCTCCAACAAAGGTTTAATAACCAGAATCCACAGAGAACTCAAACATATTAGCAAGAAAAGAACAAGTCTTTTCTTTGGGTGGGCAAAGGACTTGAAGATAAATTTCTCTAAAGAAGACAGGCACACATGAAAAAAATGCTCACCATCCTTAATCATCAGAGAAATGCAAATCAAAACTTCTCTAAGATATCACCTAACTCCTGTAAGATTAACCCACATGACAAAACCCCAAAACCAGAGATGTTGGCGTGGATGTGGAGAAAAGGGAACACTTCTACACTGCTTGTGGGAATGCACACTAATACTTTCCTTTTGGAAGGATGTTTGGAGAATACTTAGAGATCTAAAAATAGACCTGCCATTCCATCCTATAATTCCTTTACTAGGTATATACCCAGAAGACCAAAAATCACATTATAACAAAGACATCTGTACTAGAATGTTTATTGTAGCCCAATTCATAATTGCTAAGTCATGGAAGAAGCCCAAGTGCCCATTGACCCACGAATGGATTAATAAATTGTAGTACACGTATACCATGGAATACTATGCAGCCTTAAAAAAAGATGGAGACTTTACCTCTTTCATGTTTACATGGATGGAGCTGGAACATATTTTTTTTAGCAAAGTATCTCAAGAATGGAAGAAAAAGTATCCAATGTACTCAGCCCTACTATGAAGCTAATTTATAGGTTTCATCTGAAGGCTATAACCCAACTATAGCACAGGAATATGGGGAAAGGGGCAAGGGAGGGGATGGGAGGGGGGAGGCTGGGGTGGAGAAAGGGTAATTGGTGGGGTCATACCTATGGTGCATCTTAGAAGGGTACAGGTGAAACTTACTAAATGCAGAATACAAATGTCTTCCTATAATAACTAAGAAAATGCCATGCAGGCTATGTTAAACAATTTGATGATAACATTTCAGATTGTATATGAAACCAGCACACTGTACCCCTTGATTGCACTAATGTAAGCAGCTATGATTTAATAAAAAAAAAACAATAAAATGAAGTATATGTATACCTATATATATATATATCAGCCTTGAGAGAGGCACTTTGGCTCCTATAATCACAGTGACTCCAGAGTCTGAGACAGGAGGATGGCCTGAGGCCAGAAGTTCAATACCAGCCTAGGCAACATAGTGAGACCCCACCTTAGGTCTCCCAGAGGTGGCCTAGGTGGCCCAGCTACTCAGGAGGCTGAGTTCAGGAGGTCAAGGATGCAGTGAGCTATGGTCAGGTCACTGCACTCTAGCCTGGGTGACAGATTAAGATCCCATCTCAAAAACCAAAACCAAAACAAACAAAAAAACCCTCCATGTTGTTTAAAAAGGTAAAAAAGAAAGCTTGAAGAGAAGGGACAGGAAGGGGACGCTAAAGATGTACTAGAGAAATATAAACAAAAATAATACAGGTGAGCCAGGCTCAGTGGCTCACACCTATGATCCCACCATTGTGGGAGGCCAAGGCAGGTAGATTGCCTGAGCTCAGGAGCTTGAGGCCAGCCTGAGCAAGAGCAAGACCCTATCTCTACTAAAAATATGTAAACTAGCTGGACATTATGGTGGGTGCCTGTAGTCCCAGCTACTCGGGAGGCTGAAGTAGGAAGATCACTTTACTGCGGCACTTTAGCCTGAGCAACAGAGTAAGACTCTGTCTCAAGAAAACAACAAAACAAAGTAGTGGTGATATTAATATCAAAAAAGTGGAATTTCAGATTAAAATGTTAAATAAAACAAAAGGCTACTGTTAGGTATTATAATGATATTTTTACACCTAAACCTGATTGCACCAGACAAGACAGAAACCAACACATAATCAATATAATTCATCACTTAGACAAATCTATGGGCAGAGAGGTATGATTGTATCAAGAAACGTCAGAAAGGGTTCAGCAGCCTCTCCTATGTAAAGAAGAAAATCATTTAAATAAATACTATGTGCCAGAAAACAATGGCAAGCATAATACAAAATGATGAAATAAAAACCAATTTCCATTAAAATCAACAGTAAGACTGATACTTTCCTATCAACTGTTTTTAGAGTTTCTAGTGAGTTCAGTAGCACTCGTACACATATTTGGCATGGAATTTAGACCAGAAGAACCCAAAATTCCTTTATCAGCAAATAACCATTTGTTTTTAAAGTATGAAAGAAGTAAAGTAAAGTATGAAAGAACAAATTAAAGTATGAAAGAAGTAAAGTAAAGTAAAGTATGAAAGAACAAATTAAAGATTTTTTTTAAAGTATGAAAATTGGTATTTTGGTGAGATGGCTGAATATAATCAACTAGATATAAAAACAGAAAAAATGACACATTTCTAAAACTGTGAAACACTTAAGAAAATATGAATAAGAAAGAAACAGAACAAATACTAAGAAAACTACAAAATGTATATTTGTTAAGACAGTGTTTGAAGTCACAACAAAAAAGCCCTTGAATGCAAATTTTAATGTTCCTCTGTGGTGAACTAGATTAGATGGCTCACAGAATAAACTTGGGTACACAAATACCCTGAAATACCATGAAATACCCTGAAATACAATTTTGTAGTTAAAAAAATAAAATAAAAGTATAATATTTGGAACTGGAATGATATCTGTGACATCTTGTAAGTGAGCAGTGGGGATATATGTTTACCCTATTATGCAGAAAAAGCAACAAAAACATTCTATATGTGCATTACAAATGTTTGTACATGACTGTAAAAGTAGAAAGAACTGTTACCATCTCTTCATTAACTAGTTCCCAGTTCACACCATGATTTTCTTTTATTCATTTAACAAACATTTGGTGATGACTACCATATGCCTTT
This sequence comes from Arctocebus calabarensis, assembly GCA_963573935.1. NCBI lineage: Eukaryota > Metazoa > Chordata > Mammalia > Primates > Lorisidae > Arctocebus > Arctocebus calabarensis. Next base: position 3,215 of record CAUYON010056769.1, read on the forward strand.
GGCACTGGCATTTGAGGATCACCAAGCATGGGCAGATCCACTGGGAGGTATCAAGGCTGTAGCACGTGGCAGATATGACCAACACAAAGTCACAAGTGCCTTGTGACATGGAGCAGATGATGAGCAATGACTGTGGCACCTGATGTGCTATGATAGCCACTGTGCAGAATGCCCTGTTTGAGGGACAGCTCTACCAGACAGTGACACTTAAGCTGACCCCCCAAAATGAGATGACATATAATAAATTCAGGGAGCAGAATCCCAGTTGGAAGGAACAGCATGGGCAAGATTTTGGAACGTTCCTGGAACAGACAAAGGCCAGCGTAGCCAGGGCACGTCCGTGCAGATGAGTAGACAAGTCTGTCCATTTCTACTGGAAGCTCCTTAACACGTGCATGTCTCCAAAGTTTTCAATTTCCAGACAAATGTGAAACACAGTTATTTTCTTTTGGATCTTTCATCATGATGCCAAAAATTTCTCTCTTTAATGCCTTTCTGATTTAGACATGCCGCCTACATTTCTCTCCTTTGATCTGAGATGTGCCCTTTGGTTTGACGACCCTTTGCCTATTTCTTTTCCTCTCTCTGACAGAGAATCATTAATGGTTTTCTATACTGTTAGGTCTTCTCATCTTGCTTTCATTTCTTTTTTTTTTTTTTTTTTTTTTTTAAAATAAAGAGTAAAAAACTGTTGCCCGGGGTTTGAGTGCCATGCCATCGGCCTAGCTCACATCAACCTCAAACTTCTGGGTACAAACCATCCGCCTGCCTCAGCCTCCCCAGTAGCTGGAACTATGGGTGCCCACCACCACACCCATCTAATTCTTCTATTTTTAGTAAAGAAGGGGTCTCGTTCTTGCTCAGGCTGAACTCAAACTTATGAACTCAAGCAAACCTCCCACCTCAACATCTCAGAGTGCTATAGAAAATCAATAACACTTTCTTCTTTCTTAACCAGACCACTCTATCCAACAAACCACGGTGCATCAGAATCTTAGAGCCAGGAGATCTTGGAGGGTCATCACATTTCTCCCCCACCTTATAGATGAGGACTCAAAGCCCCACAGAAGGGGAATCTGATTGCATGGTAGTGGGGTGCAGACATTACCCTGGCGCCTTGTTTCTCACTTGTTCTTTCTGCTGACCCCAAATTTCTCTTTGCCATGACAATTGCATGATTGTTTACAATATGAACCACATGGGAGGCACACTGGAAATAAGATCCAGTGCTCTCCAAGGGTTATAGCAGCCCCTTAGCAGGAGCCAGACTCAGCATCTGAACAGTGGTTGGCCACCAGCAGATCTCAGCCAATCTCCAGAGAATAAGTGAGTGAACACCCACTAAAATGTCGACACTTCAGTAACCATCCTTGTGGAGGAGCCTCTCCTGTTATTCTTTATGATGTCTGCCATGATTTAGAAAAGGATATGAATGTTATTTATCCATACTTTAAATTCTATAGGGAAAAAAAATTAACATCTTAGCATTTCAGGGACTGAGACTTTTGGTCCAGTGTCAGAACTGACTGGTGATTCTGTGACAGCAGAATGGACAGCAGCCTCTCGCTTCCTATTAGCACAACTAGAAACTGGAGCTTTGGCCAGGTCCACAGAGGCAACTTTTCTTGCCAGAATTTATAGATGTCGAAAACTATTTTATCAGTTGTGAACTTTGTATGCCCAGCCCATTGCAGGGCAAGGTGCATGCCACACAGTTTAGTTTTCTGCAACATGCCCCAAACCCAGAACATGGTGCTCATGGCATTTAACATTTATTGCTTCTAATTGATTACTACTCTTGGGAGCACACAGAATAAAATGCCCAAAGCATCCTTTCCCAAAATCTTGGATGCAAAGAAATAATCCAGAAGATGATGCCAAAGACAGATAAGCTAAGGCTTAGGAGACTTGTGAATTAGAAATTAACAAAAGAAGGCATTTTAAACTATCTCACATGCTCATTCAGCATGTATCTGAGGCTGGTTCCTCTATCCAAAGGACTATATTTGTGAGAATATAGATAGGTAGTGTAAATGTTCCCCTCAAATACACACCTGGGATAGTGGGTTTTTGTCAAGGCAATTGATCCCACCAATCAAAACCATATTGGGCATGATGGGTCTGGGGTAATCATTCACAAAGTCATTTCTCAACAGCCAGACAGATGCAGAGCTCAATAGGTCCTGGACAGTCACGTCTCTCTGAAGGAATTCCGAGGCAAGTAGCGCATATGGAGAATAAACCACACTGCACAGAAAGTTCTCCATCAAGGCAAAGAGCATGTTCTTCACCCTCTGCAGGAAGGTCATGTGGTCTGAGTTAAGGGAGAAATGCCTGGGCACGTAGGACGATGGGTTGGGACACTGGGTAGCCTGAAAGTCCAGGCTGCATGGCAGTGCATTCAAGAAGAATACGGTAGGCAGAGCCAGGTACTGAGCCACGATGGGGCCGCAGGGCAGGAAGGGGTCTGCCAACATGATGTCGAAGCGGCTGTCTGCCAGGGAGGCCATGAGCTCCCTGTTGTGCAGTAAGTAGGAACAGCCGGACAGAAGCATAGCGGAATTCTTTTGGACTTTCTTATGTGTTTTGATCACACGCTGAAGGAAAGGCTTGTTCTCAAAGACGTTATGTCCAAGATCCACAAAAGACGCAACCAAGTCCTCCCTTGAGAACGGCACAGGGTACCTCCGCAAGGTGTAAGATGCTCCTTCCCTGATGTGCACAGAGGCCTCCGGTGCCAGGACCACGATTTCATGTCCCCTGTGCTGCAGCTGCTGGATGACCCCAAGTGTGCTCAGCCAGTGGCTGCCGTCTAGTGGGACCAACAACACCTTCCCAGCCCGAGACACAGCCGGGCTGAACGCACAGAGCAGCAGGCCCAGGAATAGCGAGTGGCAGCCCTGAGGCCCCGCGGCCATGGCAACTTTGCTCCCCACAGAGGTTCAGGTTCGCCCTCTCCTACTTAAATGTCACAAGAACCAATCTAGGCACCAAGTTAATGTTTGATGTGTCACCTGATTAGAGTGCAAAGACAGAGCAGGAAGTTCACTCTTAGAGATAAAGTGGGTGGAGCTTTACTGGGTTTCTGAACAGGCAAACTCTGGGGACCTGGCTGGAATTCCTTCCTCAAGTCACGTTCTTGATGAACACAGAAAGCCAAGAACTTCCAGCACTTCTTAATTCTTTGAATTAGTATTTCCATGGACCAAGAGTCAGTACCAGAGAGGAGAAAAGTCTATTGAAAGGGAGCCAGATATCACCTCCCACCCCCATTTTTTCCTCTGTGGGCTCTTCAGGCACATCTGGAAACCAAGTGGACGCCAGGCACATGAACAAGAAGAAAGCAGATGCATTTTATTAGTTTTCCATGAATTCCGAAGAGGAGGCCAAAGTAAAATGTTTTTATACACTTTAGATAAAGAGCAATAAATCTGAAAAGAAATGACGGGACACAGAACATCTAGCTAAGGGCAGTACATTTTCTAGGGTAGTAACTAGGAAGAAAGGGTAAGGGTGTGTCATTAAGCTTGTTTATGAGGATCCATTGCAGCCTCCAATTTCAAGCCTCTGGTGATAAGAGCTGCACCCCTGTGCAGGGATTGTACCCCTCCCAGAAGAATCCTTATGGCTTGCTCTTCCTGAAACTATGATTTCTCCCATGTTTGCAACTCAAGATAGTCCATATCCCAATCTGGCACATTTTGAAATGGAACCTCCTTCACTATACAGTGGCAAGTTAGACTTCCTTCTCAGAAATGAAACAGAAAGGTTTTTAGAAAGAAAAGAATGGGATGTCACAACCCCGCCTTTGGCTCACGGAAGTCATCAGGAATGTCCTTCCCCAAAGCTCCCTCAGGACTCTGCCTGGCCACTTGCATCACTTTTTGATCCATTTCTTCCCAGTGCACAGTCTCAATGCTGCAGCAGAGCCCACTGCAGAGGGGTCTCTAGCCCCCACGGAGCTCCCACTCCATTAAGAGAAACACACAGTTTAAAGGCATACACAGGGACTTGAGCGTGTGAGCCAAGCCAAGAAGGAAATCAATGGGGGGAGAGGCAGGGAGGCATTTGGGGCTAGAGATGTGTGGAAAGGGAGACACAGTGAGTACGTGTACACAGGTGGCTTCGCCAAAGACGAGTCTGTAACCACTCAGAGAATTCTCTAAATGAGAAACCAAATAGATAAGCAAACTTAAACAAGTTAAACTGTACTCATCACCCTGGCCCTGAGAGAAGCAAAGGAGAGAGGTGAACAAAACAAAGAAAATGTACAAATTTGTACTTACTGAGTGTGTGCTATGTGCCAGGTATTGCACTCAGCACTTTGTAACACATCTTGTGTAATCCCTTAGAACTGTTCTGCAAAAGCAGGTACTATTGTTCCCATTTTACAAAGACAGAGGCTTCTAACTGAAAGAGGTGAGCCCTAGGCCCTGATTGGCCATACCTAGAAGCCCTGCTCTTAACAAGTCCCCGGGTCCTCTAGTAATACCCAGATAATAGTATGCAAACCCCTGGTTGAAATTTACAGCCATCATCCCCATAGTCATTACCCAGTCAAAATAAATGGAGAGAAAACAATGGCTGGACTTCGAGGCCAAGGAGAATGTGTTCATATGGCAATGCCCAGCACCAACAGGAACCCCAGAAGACTGGGTGAAGGATCAGGGAACAAGTACAGTAACTAATGTCTAGAAATGTCCCCTCTTGAAGAAAGGGCAAACCAGAGTGTAGGCAGAGCTGAACATTTCACTCTTTCTTTTGGGATCCACTGTATTCTGTACAATCCCAGGATGAAAGCACAGAACCCAACATTTTCACCACACACATTATTGGCCATCCATACTTCAGGATGTGCTTGGAGAGTCAGGGAGAAACTGCTGACTTGCAAGGTTTGGTGTCCTATGGGACATATTAACAGGTACTTAAAAGTGCCCTCTCATTCTGGCACTAAGAGTATGTACTTAGAGGCCCCTTTCCCTGGACCACCATCCTTCCTCAGTAGCCCTCCAGTGTTGCATGTGATTCTGTATGGATGTGCACACACATAAGGACACACATCTGTGCACACTTATGTGCTCTGAAGTTCCTGCCCAAGCACTCTTCGCTCTTTAAGATTAAGATTCTAGTGAGCAGAAAAGGCGTAGCAATGCTTTCATTCTTTGTTGCATCCTTAGCTATAATTCTGAAATTCACAGTCCAATTTAAACTGTAAGGATGATAATACTTTCAAAGTCCTAATGTCATGAAAGTTTATCTTCAGATTAAAGGGAGTAAAGGGGCTGTAAACATGTACAGTCACCACTGCCATGATTTTATTACTTTCCCACATCACGCAGAGCCTCCAAGCTTTTTGAGGCTGCTGTGTACCTAAATGGTTTGGGGCCACAACTCTGCCCCTGACCAGGGAATGTTATTTACTTACCTGAATAGCAGACCGTCCCTATTTTCTCTCATGCATTCCACCTGGGAACCATTACTATGCAATCCAAGAAATCTCTTCCTTGGACCACAGCAGAGCCAACATGCAAAATCCACTGTTAATTCCTTCGTTCAACAATATGAATGCACGTATGCCAGGAGCTGGGGCCAGAAAGCCACATTAGAAATAGTCCCTGACTTCAAATAAGAGTCCAATAGACAGAGACAGAATCACAACCAGGTAAATGTAAGGCAAGGATAGGGTGAAGTGTGCTGTGGTGGTGAAGGAGTCAAAGACCAGGGCAGCAACACAATCTCGCTTTGGGGCTACAGAGTATCTGCACAAGCCTTCCCAAATCCCATTAGAAGCCAGAAGTTAATTGACTACCACTCCACATACCTTTAACTCCTCTAATGGAGGGGATTGCTACTAAGCCAAAGGACCGACATAACATATCTGTTGCCCTGTGGACCGTCTACAGGACCCTCCAGAGGAAACCAAGCCATCTTCCTTGAATTTCTGAAGCATTTTATTCTGTTCTGCCCTGTAGCCTTCAGCAGTTTGCATATCTGTCCTTGCCACTATACTATAGATATATACTGTACATATATTACTTACAGACAAGGTTCCAGGTTTCGAATCATCCTGTTACTCAGAAGCCAGTCTATGGTTTTGCAAACAGTAAGCACTCAGGAAATGTTTCTCTATAAGCACGACTTCTCCTCTCTCTTTGTTCTGAGCCCCATATCCAAGCAAACAAGAGCTAAATCTAAATGTCTTTCAGACTCAGCTGCCACCAGCCTGTTTCAGGGCCCCAGAACCCCCAACCCCTTATGTTCCTCTAAGTAACTGCATCTGCTGCCTCCCTGCACTGCCCCACCCCACCACCACTTCTGGAATCTTGGTCAACAGCTCCCTAGGGCCCAGAAAAAGATTCAGACTCCTCAGCCTTCCCCTGGGGACCTCCTGGAAGGACCCCAGCCCATCTGTCCAAGTTCATCCCTCCTCTCTAGCCTCCTAGTTGACCTGTCCCTCTGTCCTCTACCTGCCAGCCTTTCTGGGTCATTTGCCCTTCCCAGCACTTGCTTTGTATGTTTCCAAGTTGCTTTGCTCACACTGAACTCTACTCTTAATCTCCTTACTACTTTGTTGCGTGCTCACCAAGGGCCAAGGCCAAAGCTTCAAGTTCACTAGAGGCAATATAAACTCAGCAGTTTATTCTGATAAGATAACATGCCCCCTTAGACCTATTATCCTTTATGATGAAATCATAGAATTTCATCAATCAATCATTTCCCCTCAGAACTCAGTGATCTTGATCGGTGTATTGCCTCACAATTTATCAAAGAGAAGAATATCATGTCACAGACAGAATAGGGGGAGGTAGGGAGAACGTAGATGTCAAGACACACCAAAGAAAATCGAAGATATAGCAGTTTTAGTAGGAATGAATTACTGCATCCCAAGTTTACCCAGCACTATAAACATGTCCCACAAGTTGTAATGATTTTGATATAGTGCATAGTGCTTTCTTTCCTTTTCCCTAAAAGGGAAAAACAGGATGGAATTCCTCCAAGCAGTCAAAAAATGAGTAGCAAGTATAACTTGCTCTCTATATCTGAGGGCTCTGTGATCACAGATTCAACAAAGTGAAGATTGAAAATATTCACATAAATAAATAAATAGTAACCATAAAACAATTTTTTAAAATTGAAAACTAGAGCCAGGTATGGTGGTATGCACCTATAGTCCCAGCCACTCAGGAGGCTAAGGTGGGATTGCTTGTACCTAGGAATTCAAGCCCAGCCTGGACAACAGAGTGAGACCCTGTCTTTAAAAAAAAAAAAAATTTGCATTGCATTAATTATGTATTCACCATATAAAATTTATTATAAGTAATCTAGAGATGATTTATAGTATATAGGATATTGTGCATAGGCTATATGCAAAATATTACACCATTTTAGATAAGGGATTAGAGCATCCAAGGATTTTGGTATAAACAGGACGGTGGAAGGAGGGGTTAGACCCTGGAACTAATCCTTCCAAGATACTGAGGGACTACTGCACTAGACCCAACAGTTTGAAAAGTATGGGCCAGGGAACCCTAGGGATCCCCAAGAACTTTTCAGGTGAATTTTGCAAAGTCAAAACTATTTCTATAATAATGCTATTCTATGTTTTCACTCCGATCCTCTCCTAAGTGCACAGTGAAGTTTTCTAGAGGCTACATATATGATGTGTAATATCACAATAGATTGGATGCAGAAGCAGACATGAGAATCCAGATCTCTTGTATTAAGTCAGGTACTAAAAAGAGATGCAAAAAATGTAAAGTAGTGCCATGCTTCTCCCTAAATATTTTTGTGTTGAAAAACATATTTTCTCATAAATACATGATTTATGTTAGTATGTAATGGGCTTACTGTTATAACATTGACCGATGAATTTATTTTTATTTATTTGTTTGAGACAAAGTCTCACTATGTGTGCCCTGGCGTCACAGCTCACAGCAACCTCAAACTCTTGTGCTTGAGTGATTCTCTTGCCTCAGCCTTCTAAGTAGCTGGGATTACAGGCATCCATCTCAACGCCCAGGTATTTTTTTTTTTTCTTGCTGTAGTTGTCATTGTTGTTTAGCAGGCCCCGGCCGGGTTCGAACCTGCCAGCCTCAGCGGAGGTGGCCGGCACTCTAACTGCTGGGCTATGGGCACTGAGCAGAATGAACTCATCTTTTTGATTCTCATTCTTAGTTTCTAATGATCTAGGTATGATAGATACAGGTCCCAAGGCCAAACGGTTTGAGAACTGCTGTCCTAGTTAAAGGAATTGAAGGTCTTCAACCGAGGGTCAGACAACTTGCTGCTGTAACAACATCCGGCCTCCAGGTGGAGAAGAAATCCTGACATAAAGCTGCTTTAAGCAAAACATATCCTAAGACATCCAGTCACAGCCCTCTCCGTCCCCCATAAATTCTTCTCTTTTCTATACCCTATTAGAGACCACAACTGGGCTAGGGCCAGAGTGGGCGGGGCTGGGAAGGTGGGCGGGGCTGCCGTGCCCAGATCAGAGATTGCAGGGCCTTGCTGAGAGCAGGGTGTGCCCGAGGAGCAGTGCACCCTGGGATGCGGGGCCACACGGCTTTGACCAATGAGATGCGGCTACGTCACAAGGAGCGCTGCGTCCGTTGGCTCCACCTGGTGGAATGCTGGGGCCCGGCCGGAAAGCTCAGACCGGTGGGCTCCCTCGGGCTGCTGTCTGCGGGCCGTGAGGCCCCAACATGGTGAACTACTACGAGGTGCTGGGTGTGCCCCGTCAGGCCTCCTCCGAAGCAATCAAGAAGGCGTACCGCAAGCTGGCGCTCAAGTGGCACCCTGACAAGAACCCTGAGAATAAGGAGGAAGCGGAGCGGAGATTCAAACAAGTGGCCGAGGCCTACGAAGTGTTGTCAGACACCAAGAAACGTGACATCTACGACCGCTACGGCCAGGTGGGCGTGGATGGTGGCAGCGGCGCCGGCGGCAGGCCCTTCGAGGACCCCTTTGAGTTCGTCTTCACCTTCCGCGACCCGGCTGAGGTCTTCAGGGAGTTCTTTGGTGGCCTGGAGCCATTTTCGTTTGACTTTTTCGGAGACCCGCATGAGAACATTTTGGGCGGTCAGAGGAGCTCCCGAGGAAGCAGAATCAGAGGGTCTGCGCCCTTTTTCTCCACTTTCAGTGAATGTCCAGCCTTTGGGGGTAGTTTTTCTTTTGATACAGGATTTACTTCCTTTGGTTCCCTGGGAAATGAGGGCCGTTCTTCTTTCTCCATGTCCGGTGGTGGTGGTGGGACAGGCAGCTTCAAGTCCATGTCGACTTCCACAGAAATAATTAATGGCAAGAAAATCACCACCAAGAGAATTATTGAGAACGGCCAAGAAAGAGTAGAAGTGGAAGAAGATGGAGAGTTAAAGTCCCTCAAAATAAATGGCAAAGAGCAGTTGCTGCGCATTGAGACCAAGTAATTCCAATCCAAATGTGCTTTGACTTAAAGCACCTTTTAAGGAATAGCAGGATGTTTTTCTTTTAAGATTGCTAGTGAACTCTACTTTCAGAACAACTGTACCCAAGAATTTATAAACACTTCATGCCAACCCCTATTTGTTGTTATTAGTGGGACTACACAAATGGGACTACTCTGTCTTTAAAACTGTTGGAAATTATCTGTATGCACTTTGCTATTTATTAAACTTCATACTGAGGCAGATGTTTATTTTGTAGTGCTAGCACAAAATGTCACCACTGCCCCTTGAACCTTACCTTTTCCTTTTTGTTTGAAATATAAGCCATTTAATTTGCTCTGAATAATTTTACTTCGATTGTTTAGTGTGTGCTAGTTTAAAGATAAGAATATGTTAATACTTCTGGTTTAAATACTGTGCATACATGCTGGTAATATAGGAAGAGTGGAAATACAATGTTAGAAGTAGGTTTTTTTAAAGCAGATAAACCTGGCAAAGGGGTGTATAGGTTTCCTATTGATGCTGTACCAACTTGCCACAAAATTAGTGGCTTAAAACAACACACCATTTATTTCTGTTAAAGTTTTGGAAGTCAGATGTCTAAAAAACCTTTTACTGGCTGAAATCAGTGTCAGCAGAAACATCCTCCCTCTGAAGGCTGAAGGCATAATAGTTAAATAAATGCCTTAAGGTACGTGGTTGGTTAATGGCTTGTTAGGACTATACTCAATTCTTAACTTGGTTTGAGAGGACAAGAGTGTTCCCATTTTGTAACCCACCACTATCTTAGATCCCCTTAACCTACTGCCCTAGGTGCTTAGAAAAATCTCAAACACCTGCACCCTGACTCTAGACAATTAAGTCTCAGCAAGAGAAACCACAAAGCCCCAGTTAACCGCCCGGCTCTGCTTAGCCAACTGAGCAACGTAAGAAGTAGGGCAACCAACCCTGTGCTTGCTGCAGTGGAAAGCCCCCACCCCTCTTGTAACCACAGTAAAAACCCCTGTAACACAAGAGTCAGGGCTCTCAGCCCGGATCCGCTGCGTTGGAACCCCGGAGAGTCCTGGCCCGGGCTAGAATAAAGGCTCCTTTGCTTTTGCATCGGACTAGGCTCCCTGGTGGTCTTTGGGAATTGCAAGATCTGGGCACAACAGGTTCTACAACTGTGGCAGATCCTGGAAATGTAAAACAGCATTTCCATATGGCTACACGAAGGAAATACATCACGTTAGATTGAAGAAAGCCAGGTTTCACCTGAAGTACTTAGCTGGGTGAGACACATACATATATATGAGAAAGTACTATTCTGTTGGCATAGTTTATGTCCCAAATGAAGATTTTTAGGGCATGTTGCTTTGGGATAGTTCATCACACAGTGATGAGACAGGACTGCTCTGGCTCCCATGGCCACTTCTAAGGAAAGAAAGGTTTGCATAAAGCATGAAAGCACAAGGGCAACTGAACTAGATAGACTAAAAATGCAGCATGCTTTTAATTCTTTTCAGAAAGATCGTGTGGTCTGCATACACATTAATAAGCTATGTCTGTGAGACTCGGTTTGGGTATGCTTTAGTGTCCTCAAAGGCCAAATGGCATGGAATTACATAAAAACTATACACAGCAGGGACATGGGAGTCAGCTGGCAGTGCCCCATGGGCACGTGGAGTCTGCCACTGATCTGTCAAGTTACTGAGATGCCTGGGACAGTTGCCTCTTATATACTAACTGTATAAGAAAGTATCAGAATAAAACTATCAGGAGTTGTTAAAAATGAATTCATTTGCTCACCAGGCAAGGGAACTCATTGCCCATGAAGGTATTCACTAAGTAGTTTGCCGTTTCTAAAGAAGTCAGGGGACCAAACAAAGAAGTTTTAAAGTAATAGGAAGGTGCGGGCACAGTTTCACAGCCCTGGAAATCACCACTCTGGATAGGGCAGGATAAGTGTGCTGGTATCTGTGCCACAGGCTAAAATAAACTTCATTGTTGAGTGGTCAGCAGAGGGTCTGGCATAACAGTGGCTCAGAAGTCGTGAGGCTTTACTAGTTCTGGCTCATTTTAACAATTGAAGGTAAACACAAAATGTTTTGATATACCCTGGATTAGTGCTACTATAAATAAAAATTCTACATTTCCAAAAGTATAAAGCTTTTATTTAAAGAATTTTCAAAACTGAAAATCTTTTTAAAATGTCTCAGCCCCCCCAAAAAACACTGCTATAGGCCTCTATGTGGGCATTCGTCTTTTATGGAAGTTTGGAAGCTTTTTGGAGTGGTGAAAAAGGGCATGTCCTCTGGGACATAGATGACCATCTTGAGTCCCCTGCAGTGGATGCCCTCTGTGGAATATGGAGCGCCATCCACAGAGCTATGAGGCAAAGAGGGGCACACCCTGTGAGCCTGAAGAGATCTGGAGACCTCAGCCAGAGGTAGCCATCTCAGCAAGATCCCAAAATCCAAAATGCCAGACACTTCTGGCTGGTGCTCCTCACACAACTCTTTTTAATCCATCTTACATCATGCAATGGAAAGCCTCTGGAAGAGAGAATGTTCCCTTCAAATATTATTGAAGGATCAATCCATCTTCCCTACTGATTCTACTCTCCTGTCTCCAGAAAGAGAGAGATCTTCCCCATCTCCCGATAACATTCACCCAACTGCTTCTTTCTTTCTTTTCTCTCTCTCTCTTTCTTTCTTTCTTTCTTTCTTTTCTCTCTCTCTCTCTCTCTCTCTCTCTCTTTCTGTATAGAGAGAACTAAAAAACTGTGAGAAAAGAAATAAAGGACACTAACAAATGAAAGAAGATACCATGCTCTTGGCTGAGGTGTTCACATTTTACAAAATTCAGAGGAATTCTTTACCTTGAGACTTTATGAAAACTTTGTAGAGAATGACACTATTCATACATGGGAGAAGGGGAACAATAACTTAAGGGAAGCAAAAAAGATGGTTTTTTTAAAATGGAGGTTGAAAGCAATAATGTTAAAATGTCTCTGTTACCCAAACCAATGTACAGACTTAGTGCAGCTCCCATTAAAATACCAAGAACATACTTTGCAGAACTTGAAAACATACTTCTTTGTTTTGTTTGGAACCAGGAAAAAGCTCACATAGCCAAAGTAATCCTTAGTAATACTAGTAATAAAAACAAATCCAGAGGCATCACTCCACCCAATTTAGGTCATACTACAAGTCCACAGTGATCAACCAGCACAATTTTGGCACAAAAGATATATTCTATGGAACAGAATTGAAAACCCAGAGATGAAACCAAGCTCTTACTGTCATATGATCTTTGATAAATCAAACAAAAATATATACTGAGGAAAATAATCCATATTCAGTAAACAGTTCTAGGAGAACTGGTTAGCCACATGTAAAAGACTGAAATTAGACCCATACCTCTCATCATTTACTCAAATTGACTCACAGTGGGTAAAAGATTTAAATCTAAGACATGAGATGATAAAAATTCTACAGGAAAGCTTGGGAAACACTGTAGATTATATTGGCCTGGGGAAAGATTTTATAAAGAAGACTGCATCAGCAATGGCAACATTGACAAAGGAAATCATCTTTTTCATAGCTAAGGACACAATCAAAACAAACAGCAACCTTCAGAATGGGAAAAGACATTTGCATGCTACCAACTGACAAAGCATTGCTAACCAGAATCCACAGAAAACTTAAAATTAATCAACAACAAAAAAAAGAGTAGACAATGCTAACAATAAGTGGGCAAGAGACATGAACTGAAAGAACGTCTCTGAAGAAGATAAATGAATGGCCAACAAACACATGAAAAAAAGTTCATTGTCCCTAATCATCAGAGAAATGCAAATCAAAACCACCCTGAGATATCACCTAACTCCAGTGAGAATAGTCCACATCACAAAAATTTCAAAGCTGCAAATGTGCATGTAGATGTGGAGAGAAGGGAACACTTTTACAGTGTTTATAGAATTGTAAACTAATTCAGCCTTTATGGAAAGAAGAATGGAGAATCCTCATAGAGCTAAAGGTAGACATTCCATTTGATCCTGCGATTCCATTACTAGGAATCTACCCAGAAAAAAATAAATCATTTTATCATGAGGAAATTTGTATTAGAATGTTTACTGCAGCTCAATTCACAATTGCCAAGACCTGGAAACAGCCCAAGTGCCCATCAACCCATGAATGGATTAATAAACTATGGTATATGTATACCATGGAATACTATTCAGCTATAAAAAAGATGGAGACTTCACATCTTTTGTATTTACCTGAATGGAGCTGAAATACATTCTTCTTAGGAAAGTATCACAAGAATGGAAATGCAAGAATCCAATGTACTCAATGCTACTATGAATCTAAAAGAAAAATGACTACATGCCCATACAGGAGAAAAACACAAGTACATTCAAGTGGTGAGGGGGAGGGAAAGGAGAGAAAGGAAACAGGAGAGGAGGGAGAGAGGATGGGGAGGACAGACACATTGTGAGGGTGGACAGCACACGACCAGGATGAAGGGCTCAACTTCCTCAACTACAACCTGAACTTTACCTTAGATACACCATATAACCTAACAATTTGCACCCTCATATTAATCTGAATTTTTTAAAAAAGAAAATATAAAGAAAAAAAGGAAAAGAAAGAAATTTAAAAGATTTTAAAAAGCAATGAAAAGGATGATAATTTTGACCAGCACATAACATACACAAAAAAGCTTTATTTGTACCCTAAGTTACTTCATTATTAATAAAAATCAAATGTAAAGGAATCAAACGATTAAGGAAGTTAGAAAAGCAACTATAAAATAAACCAAAGGAAAGTAGGATGTGATCATTAACAAAAAATGTTTCAATTAATGGAAATAAAAAATAAACTGGAAAAAGAATATGCGCATCTGTAGTCCCAGCTGCTCGGGAGGCTGAGGCAAAAGAATCGCCTAAGCTCAGGAGTCAGAGGTTGCTGTGAGCTGTGATATCACAGCACTTTACCGAGGGTGACAAAGTGAGACTCTGTCTCAAAAAAAAAAAAAAGAATATATAGACACAAAAGTTATTTCTTTGAAAATACCAGTAAGGTTTGGCACCTATAGCTCAGTGGGTAGGGTGCCAGCCACATACACCAGAGCTTGCCAAACAACAATGACAACGATAACCAAAAAAAAAAAAAAAATACCCAGGCATTGTGTCAGGTGCCTACAGTCCCAGCTACTTGGGAGGCTGAGGCAAGAGCATCACTTCAGCCCAAGAGTTGGAGGTGGTTGTGAGCTGTGACATCATGGCACTTTACCCAGGGCAACAGCTTAAGACTCTGTCTCAAAAAAAAAAAAAAAAAGAAAGTAAAAAGAAAATAACAGTAAAATAATTCAACCCAATACAAACCTTAAATTAACATGAAAGGAAAGGAGCAAAAATATAAGATTTAAACCTGGGTCTTTTGTATGTGTAGAAAAATTTCATAAGCTACCAAAAAAAGTTAAATCCAAAGGTAACCAAAATGAAGTAAGAGTGACAATATCTCAAAGTGAAAGAGAATTTAACATAACAAAAAATAATGGTATGCCTATCATGTATAACACATAACACAGATTCAAATGCAAATGATCTTTCATACACCAAATAAATTGTCACGAACCTGTCTGTGGTCTTGAGATGGCATGCACTGTCATGCTAGGTACTTGTTAAGTACAGTAATAATAAGGATAACAGATAATATTTACTGGATACTCACAAAGGCATTATAAAAACCAGAGGGGTTTGGCAACATGCCCGAGTTCATCCAGCTAAGGAAATAAGAAGCTTGGAGACAATGTAGTTGAACTAGAGAATATAGTCACATAGAAAACCTAGAAGGAAAGATTTCTGAATGGCTTCTGACTACATTTTCACAAATCTAATAGATACATACAGTATATATTTTAGTCAGAAAACTACAGTGCATAATGGGAAAACAAACCCAATAGAATAAAGATATTTTGGTTTGATCAAAAATAAAAATGAAATTTAGAGTCCCTTGCACTAATACATTAATAAAAGAAGAAGGGAAATAGAAATACAAAAAGTGTAAAACCTCTAAACTCACAGAATTTAATATAAATTAAATGAATATGACAGAAATGGGCTGGATATTCTCTCAGAAAAATGGTTCACACCATGGGTTCAGAAAAAAAGTCCAACCCTAAAGAGTTCTATTTCAATTAAACCCAAATATTCAGGATGAGGTAAGGTGCCTCTAAATTCCTTGCTAACAGAGGAGATTCCATTGAGGGAACTTGGTTCCGATAGGATGAGCTTGGTGAAGGGGTCGCCCCTCCTAAGCAACCTGGCCCTTTTGGGGCTCATGT
>CAUYON010056772.1:0-43378 GCA_963573935.1 Arctocebus calabarensis
TCCAGAAGTCTCACGCTGTCTCCCTGTGTCCCCAAAGGGATGTTTCTGGGCAGATCTCACCAGCCAGAGATGCCTGAAGTCTTCTCTCCCCAGTCTCACCGAGCCCAGTTGCAAGGAAGCTGTTACTCGGCCACCATCTTGGCTTCTCCCCGGGATGCTGAATCTTGTTGATACTTTTTTTGGATCTGTTGAGAGATAGGTCTGTTTTGGCTTCTGTTTATCTGGTGAAATGCATTTATGGATTTATGTACATTGAACTCTTCCATTTCTGGCATAAAGCCCACCTGATCATGATGTATAATTTTTTTAATGTGTAGCTATATTCTGTTTGCTAGGATTTATTTGGTTGTTTTCCTGTTGTTGTGTTCTAAGAGTTGTGTATTTTGGATAACAGTCCTTCGTCATCATTTTCCTTTGCAAATATTTTCTCTGTCTATGGCTTGTCTTCTCATTCTCTTGACCAGTGTCTTCTGCAAAGTGCAAGGTATTAATTTTAATGAAATCCAACATATTGTTTATTTCATGATTGTGCCTTTAGTGTTTTATCTAAAAAGTCATCATTACACATAGGCTCATCTAGATTTTCTCCTATTCTGTCATCTAGGAATTATGTAGTTTTGCATTGTACATTTAGGTCTATGATCCATCTTAATTCCAGTTTTTTTAAAGGGTATAAAGTATGTATCTAGATTTTTTTTTTGTTTGTGCATGTGCCTATCCAGTTGTTCTAACGCCAATTGTTAAAAAGTCTATCTTTGCTCCATTGTTTTGCCTTTGCTTCTTTGTCAAAAATCAATTGGCTATATTTTTGTGGGTCTATTTCTAGACTGTCTGTTCTGTTCAATTGATCTGATTATCTATTCTTTGACAGTACAATTCATCTTGATTACTATAACTTTGTAGTAAGTCTTGAGTTCAGGCAGTGTCAGTCCTCTACCTTTCTTTCTCTTCAACATTGTGTTAGCTATTCTGTCTTTTGCCTCTCCACATAAATTTTGTGAATCAGCTTGCCAATATCTTCAAAATACTATGCTGTGATTTTTATTTTTTTGAGACAGGGTCTTTCTCTGTTTCCCAGGCTGGAGTGCAATGGCACTATAATAGTTCACTACAGTCTTTGATTCCTGGGCTCAAGATATTCCCTACCTCAGCTTTCTGAGTAGCTGGGTCTGCAAGTGCACACCATCATGCCCTGCTAATATTTAAATGCAATACAAACTTTGTAAACTGATCACCCAAGGGACTGTACCTGATCAATATACAGAGGTTAGTATATTGTTGTTCCTTATGGGCAACATAAGGAAGTAGGCCTGCTGTATCCATATGTACATGTGGTGACTGTCTAGTCCATGAAAATTAGGTCAATGTAGGAGATGTTCAATGTAGGGAAGGTGGTCAGCTATGGAGGTTCTACTGTAATTGTTTTAGAAAGCCAGACACAGTAGCTCATGCCTGTAATCCCAATACTTTGGGAGGCCAAGGCAGAAGGATTGCTTAAGGTCACAAGTTTCAGGCCAGCCTGAAACATAGTGACATCCTGTCCTTACAAAAAACATTAAAAATTAGCTAGATATGAGATCCTATCTCAAAAAGACCACAACTTTTTAGATAAGGTCTGACTATGTTGTTGAGGCTGATTTCAAACTCCTGAGCTCAGGCAATCCCTCCTACCTCAGCCTCCTATGAGCATGAGCTACCACACCCAACTAATTTGTGGTCATTTTTATTTAGATTGTGTTGGATCTATAGATTACATTGGGAAGAACTGACATCTTAACATTATAAGTCTTTGTGGAACATGGAAACTTTTTTTCATTTATTTAATTCTTCTTTGATTTCTTTTATCAGGGTTTTATAGTGTTTCTGACATAAATGTTAGACATATTTCATTAGACTTACAACTAAGTATTTGGGGTGTTGCTAATGTAAATGGGATTGTGTTTGGGTTTTTTTTTTTTTCAAATGTCAATTATTCATTGCAGGCATATCAGAAAGCAAGCAACTTCTGTATATTAACTTTGTATCTTGCAACTGTGCTACAATGCTTACTAGTTCCAGGAAGTTTTTAGTTTATTCTTTTAAATTTTCTACATAGACAATTATGTAATCTGTGTACAAAGATAGTTTTATTCCTTCTTTCACACTATTCGCACCTTTTCTTTTCTTTTCTTATCTTATTGTATTAGCTAGGACTTCCACTAGGATGTTGAAAAGCAGTGATGAGAGGGAGCATGCTTGCCTTGTTCCTGATCTCAGTGAGGGAACTCCTAGTTTCTCACCATTAAATATGAATTTAGCTGTGGGGTTTTTTGTAGATTTTCTGTATGAACTTGAGAAAATTCCTCTCAGTTGCTAGTTTACTGAGAGTTTTCATCATGAATGGTGTTCAATTTTGTCAAGTGCTTTTTCTCACTTCTATTGATATAAGCATTTGAATTTTCTTCTTTAGCTTGTTGATATGATGATCACATAATTAATTTTCAAATGTTAAACCAGCCCTGTGTACCCAGGATAAATCCCATTTGGTCATAGTGTATAATTTTTATAAATTGTTGTATTCACTTTTTTAGTGTCTTATCAAGGAGTTTTACATCTACAACCATGAGAGATATTGGTCTGTAGTTTTCTTTTATTATGTTTGTCTGGTTTTGTATTGGTAATGCTGGCCTCATAGAATACATAGAATTCCTCTTACTTTTGTCTTCTGGAAAAGATTGTAGAGAATTGGCATAATTCTTAATATTTGTAGAATTTACCAGTAAACTCATCTAGACCTGGTGCTTTCTGTTTTGGAAGATAATTACTGATTTGATTTCTTTAATAGATATAAGCCTGTTAAGATTGCCTATTTAGGGCGAACACAGTGGCTCGTGCCTATAATCCTAACACTCTAGGAGGCAAAGGGAGGTGGATCACTTGAGCTCAAGAGTTTGAGACCAGCCTGAGCAAGAGTGAGACCCCTGTCTCTACTAAATAAATAAACTAGTGGGGGAAGGGGTTGTGGCAGAAGCCTGTAGTCTTAGCTACTTTAGAGGCTAAGGCAAGAGGATTGCTTGAGCCCAAGAGTTTAAAATTGTTGTGAGTTATGATGCCAAAGCCCTCTACCCAGGGTGACAGTGAGTCTCTATCTAAAAAACAAAAAACAAAAAAACCCAAATTGCCTATTTACTCTTGTGTGAGTTTCAGCACATTGTGTCTTTTAAGGAATTAGTTTCCTTCAAATTTTTAGGCATAGAGTTATTCATAATATTCTTTTACTATTATTTTAATGTCTAAAAGATCTGTAGGGATGCCTTTTCTTTCATTTCTGATACTAGTAACTTGTATCTTCTATTTTTCATAGTTTGCCTGGCTAGAGGGCTTATCAATTTTATTGATCTTTTCAAAGAACCAGCTTTTGGTTTCACTGATTTACTTTACTGATATCCTGTTTTCAATGTCATTAATTTCTGCTTTGATTTGTATTAATTCTTTATACTGCTTCCTTGGATTTAATTTGTTGTTCTTTTTTAAGTTAGCTAAAGTAGTTTAGATTATTTTAGATCTTTCCTTTTTATAATATATGTATTCAGTGCTATAAATGTCCCTCTAAGCAATGCTTTTGCTGTATCCCACATATTTTAAGTTTTACTTTCAATATTATTTAATTTAAAATATTTTAAAATTGCTCTTGAGATTTCTTTGACTTTTATTTAGAAGTGTGTTGTCCTTCAAGTACTTTGGGATTTTCCTGCTTTCTTTCTGTTATTGATTTCTGGCTTAATTCTATTATGGTCTAAAAGATAAATTGTAAAATTTCTATCCTTTTAAATTTGTAAAAATGTGTTTTATGGCCCAGAATATGGTCCTTCTTGGTGAATGTCCCCTGTGAGCTTGAGAAGAATATATATTCTGCTGTGGTTGGAAGCAGTAGTCTATAAATGTCAATTAGACACAGTTGATTGATGATGCTGTTGAGTTCAAGTATATCTTTACTGATTTCCTACCTGCTGGGTCTGTCAGTTAATAATAGAGGGGTATTGAAGTCTCCAACCAAAGACTTTTTAAAAACTGTGTTAAACAAATACAGATGTCTGAACAGTCCTCACCCACCCTAGTTGTTTATGCCAGAACAATTTACTGAGCAGCTATGTCTCAGGCATGTTTCCTGGCATTGAAACCTGGTGGTGAACAAAATAGGTGAGGTCCCTGCCCTCCTGGAGCTGACATTCTAGTGATAGACAAACGGGTAAGAAAGAATTCACAAGTATCTGTCTAGATGCTTATATGCAGAGGTGAGGAAAAATGAGGAAGGCATCAGGAGGGCCAAGGTGTTTTAGACAGTGGCAGAATGTAGAAACGAGGCAGCCTTGCAGGGTGGGTGTGCATTCATGATAGGCATTTTGTCCAGAGCAGCTGAGTGGGAAGGACAGGGGGTGGAGAGGGGTGCCAGAGACCACAGGCTGGCCAGGGAGGCCTCAAGGCAGGTAGGAGTGTGGATTCTAATTCGAGTGCAATAGGAGCCTTGGTAGTTTCTGAGTAGAGAGTGATATGGTCATGTTTACCCTTGTTTGGGGGCAGAGGGAAGCCCATGGAAGGCAGAAGGTCTCAGGAAGGGCGGAGGCAGCATGGTATAGGGGGTATTCATTCTGAAAGCCACACAGCTGCATCATGGTTAAAAACAAGGAGGAAGTACAGTTGACTTGATCAGACACACAAGAAAGCCACTTTGCAATGAAAACAATGCTGGTACTGTGGTGGAGAGACTCCTTTAGGAGTGTGCGGGTTTGTACGTGTGCAGGTGTGTGTATACCCGTGGCGGGGGATGGGCATACCTATCCCCCATGTATGCCCACTGCACAGGTACTCAGGACAGAGTGAGCGCTTTCCTCCACTGCTGGGGATGGGGAGGACATACAGTGGCTCAACCCCTTGGGACAGAAATTAGCAGCTTTTTAAGAAGATAATCATATCACCAAAGACTTAGCCATTCCGGTCCTAGAAGAAATGAAAACGCATGTCTACAAGAAGACTAGAACATGAGTAATCGCAGAGGCTTTATTTGTGACAGCCCCACACTGGATGAGTAAACTGCCGTGCACCCATGCAGTGGAACACTGCTCGGCAATAAGAAGAAACGAGGACTGATACATACACAGAGATAAAGCACAAAATCATTAAAGAAACCAGACAGGAGAAAAGAACACCTACCAGATGATTCCGCAACACTTTGGGACATGCAGACTCCTGTTTCTTGACAGGACAGCTCAGTGGCTCTCTAGGTCATGGGCCACACTATGGGCAGGGGCATGATTGTCACCAGTGGTGTGCTGCTGCACCAGGCTGTGCTAAGGCAAACCATGTCAAAGGTGTAAAAAAGGGAGAGCACTTTATTTAAAAAATGTATATAACATATTTTTATAAACAGGTAGGCCTGTTTATAAAGGGGATGAGCATGATTTCTCTATCTGTTTGAGAATCTGCATTTGAAACAGTGCGTCTACCTTGATTTAATTCTACTCTGCCGCCTGCCTTCTTCATCTGACCCTCCCGCCGTCTGCACTGGGCCAGAGTAGGCTGAGAACAAGTCTAAAGCAGGAGTACCTTAAACTCCAGCTGGCTGTTTCAGCCCAGATGCATCACGTTTGCTCACAAAGATCCCACAACTCACTGATTAAAACTAGGTACAGCCTGTCCCCAGGTTACAAACTAAATGGGTTCTATGGGTTTGTTCTTAAGTTGCATTTGTTTGTAAGTTGGAATAGGTATATTTCCCTATTACCTGTAATAGCCTCGGTTTGTAAGTTCAAGGCATACATCGGTCGGATGTTTGCAGCTCTGCCTGTGCCGTTGTGCTGCTGAACAGCTGGGATGTGTGCTGGGAAATGTGTCTGCAGGAGATGTCATCATGCCATGTGGTTACTGACTGCACTCTCGCTAACCTAAACGTGGCTGCTCAGAAAGCGTCCATCAGAATGTCCTCTGCATGTGGCTCCTCCCTGCCAGGCCAGGGGACTGGCCCAGACAGCTCAGAGTAGCCTTGTTGGCCTCATGTACTTTTGCTTAAGGACAAATCCACAAGCTCTGGAAACCCGACAAGCAAATAGTGGCAGGGCTGACATTCTCCGCAAATGTGGAAAAGCTTAACTGATATGTTTTTGCCAGACAAAAAACACCCAGATCTCATGAAGAAAGGCCAGAAAACTGTGATTTTCCTCAGGACCAAGTCTGCATTTCTCCAGCAGTATTATATATGAAATTTGGGGCCAGGCCCTTGTTCCCTGTGACCACAGACAGCCTCAGTTGTGCTTCCTTGGAGGGTGTGGCTCTCAAAGCATGGTCCAGGACATGTGAGCTGTGAAACCACCCCAGAATCTGGTGTGCTCTACCCTGCTTGGTGAAGTCACTTAATGTAGAGCATTTTAATATTAGGGAACACTAGTTGGTAGGTTATAGCTGAACCTGTGTCACCCACAAGGATTCCTCCTGTCCTCTGGGGTGTCAGGACCACATCTAACTGCTGGTACCCCCTCATCATAGGGTCCAGGGACCTTAAAACAAAACAAAAATGAGATTACTTTGATAGCACTTGAAAGGACGGGTTGCCAAGCCCTGCAAGGCAGTGGAGGCCAGGCAGTGTTCTCAGGAGACTCCCGCTGACTCCTACACCATCTATAGGGTCGTCTTGTCTGGAGCTTTGCAGGATCTGGCAAGTCCCTGGGACCTTAGCAGCTGTAGTTCCCAGAATTCACCCTTTTCCCTGTGTACATCCATGGAGACACCACCCGCCTTAGGTGCAGTTGCCCTCTGGTCATTTGTTTATTTTTCATCCATCAACTTAACAATTTGAGGAGCACTTGCTTTGGGACAAGCCCTGGCTCAGTGCTCTGAGTTCAGAGCTGAACCAGGCTGCATGGAGGAGCAGGGCAGGGACATGGAGCTCCCGGGCCAACTGTGCTGGTGCATGCACTGAGCACCTGGGAAACCCGGGAGCAGGACCCCTGATGCCGCCTGCAGCAGGCAGCTAAGGCTGAGGGTAGAAAGTGGGCCATCAAGGGGGCTGTGGGGCCAGGGATGCAGATGTGGAGAGTGGAAGCTAGAGCTGTCACCTCCACCCCATAGGCTGCAGCTGACAGAGGCCCTCTGTACGGGACATCTGCCTGCTGCAAAGCGTGCTGGCATTTCACCTCTCCTTGTAGATCATAAGAAATTGCTCTGGCCTGAGATGGGGCAAAGATGAGATTCAGCACAGGAACGGCCTGCGTGGGGCCAGGTGCTGCTGTACTGCATAGGTGAGGGGGCTGCCTTCCCCAGGCCACACTGGGAAGCTGGAATGAGGTATAAGGCCTTTTCTTTTCCACTCTCCCTCATGTCTCAGCCTCCATGTCCCCGGTAGGACAGTCTCAAGAGTTTAGTCCTGGTAGACAAACTAACACACAGTCCAGGATAACTCTCCTGCCCTCTGCACAGAGCACTTCTTAAACCTTCCCACATTGTACTTTGCTGACAGGTAAAGTGGATGCCTGACCATTCTGCAGAAGCCAGGGCTATGTGGGCAGCCAGTTTATGTAATTTGGTCTGAAAAGTATGTCATTTTCCTCCGTGATTATATTGGTAACTCAGGAAAGGGCTGAGTCTTGGGCCTCCTGGACTGCATGGACCTGGAAGACTGTGTGTACCTGGATTCTGAAATCTCAGCTTTAAGTTCTCATCCTTTCCTAATCATTTGTGATAATAGCAACCACCTGAGGCCTCTTGATGATAGATCCTTAGAGAAGTTTAAGTGCAGTTACCAGATGAAGATTGGGCAGGGATGAAAGCCCAGATCAGGGCACTTACTGTGAGAGGTTCTGCATGGCTAGGGGTCTGGATGCCCAGCAGGTTCCCCTGAGCCTCCTTCCTACATTTCCCAGGTATGCCCAGCCAGGTATGCACCAGGGTTTCCTGGAAGCAGTCGGCCTCAAGAAGCACAAGAAGACAGGAGGAAAATCCAGCCATCCCACAGAGCTGGCAGGGCTGCCCTCGGCGTGCTGACAGCTACAGGCCATGCTAGTGGAAATAGGAGTGTTGATTCATGACTGCTGCCTCCAAAATCTTGATCCTGTAGATGAACTGGCCTCCTGCTGCCTCTCATGTTGGATGAAGTGATTTCCATCCATCTGTTTTGTGTAAAAAAAAAATTAGAATGCACATGAGTTTGGCATACTTGACTAAATAATAATGTGTCTAATCTTCCTTGTTTCATTCCTGAAATCCTTCAGAAGGATTCCAGATTTTACAGAGATTTCATTTGAATGCATTTCATTTAATCTAATCACTTGTGGCAGCATTATATTTGTTCTACAGAAAGCAAGCCAGAAGCCTGCTGGAAATCCCAGTGTTAGGTTATTTTAATGGGACACGGTCACAGCCCACCACAGACACAGCACAAAGCAAGTTGGGCAGTTCCAGTTCCTAATCCTTGTCCATCCTGCCTTTTGACCTAATCTCTTTTGAGGCAATTTTAAAGGAATTGATGTTATGCTATAAATTCTACTGGGTTAGCGGATCCTCTCCTATCTTAGTGAAAAGATAATGGCATTGGGCCGAGGTGGCAAGGGGCAGGCATAGCTGAGCTTCTCAGGTGCTAAATCCCAAAGAATCTATTGAAAATGGAAACCTCAGCATTTAATCCTCCCTCGTTTAATAGTATTAAACGTAGTTTATGCTGTGGAAGTTCTGTTGTAGAGTGTTCTGGGGAGAATGGCCTCCTGCTTGGGCATATGAGTGCCTCCCTGGGTCTCATCCATCCTGTTTCACACTTGGGCACCTCTGAGCAGCTGGGCTGAGGCTGGCCCTGGGGAGCCCCACAGTGTGGGGCTCATGGCCACTTATTGGGTGCAGGTGGACATCACCTTCTGGATAGGGAGTGCTCCGGGGTACCCATCAGCACTTGGTGCTGAACAGGACAAGTAAAATGAAGTCTGATCCCCACAGTCTCCAGTAGGGGAGGCACAAGTGGTGAATCCAGGCGATGCAGAGGGCCTGAGTGACAAGCCGGGCAGGGCTCAGGCAGACAGAGAGGGGGAGAGAAGCTCGCCCTGAATGCTCGTCCAGGCTTCAGAGGAGATGGTTTTCACATGGGGCCCGAGCACCATCAAGGCTGTGGAGAAAGAAGGGGGAGGACAGACATCACGAATGGAGGCAGAAAGACCAGGGCACCTGCATTGAGCCTACCTGAGAGGCCTCTGAGCCTCCTGGACACACCCACCCCCTACTCCTGCCGCCTCTTTCCTGGGGTATCTTCTACCCACTCAGGCCACTTGATCCACATGGGCTGTCATACCTCTTGGGGTGTGACATGTCCCACATGCTGACGCTACCCTCCCATTGGGGCAGAGAGACCACATAGACACTGTGTCCTCAAAGGGGCTGGAGACCAGCCTGGTCATGACATGGGCCTTGACACTGGGCCTTGTCTGTGCCTCTGGCCTCATCATGTTTGGTTTTGGGGAGTTGTGGCTTCATTTGATAAACACTGTGATGGGCTGGGGAGGCGGCAGAGATTCAGAAGATGAGGTGTCAGGGAAGCCCAGCCTTACCGCACAGGTAGACATACCCGGGTGTGGCCGATGTGGACCCTACAGGGGTTCTTAGGAGAGGTGTGGGCTGATGCATCTGTGACTGTTCTTTAGGGGTAGTAGGACTTGAGCTGTGAGTCTGGCAGTGATGTACAAGGCTGCTTAAGGAAAGGAAACCTTCGGTTCCTGTGAGGCATTGGGCTACAGGATAATGGCAGATAGTCGCATCCTGACAGAGCTCAGACAGAGCTGTTCCCACTGTCAGATGTGTCACAACTGAGAGCAGCCGTGTCCCTCCAGGGACTCAGTTGGCCCTGAGCTGTACCAACCACATCAGAATTGGGCGCATGGGCCGCCTATACAGGCTGTCAATGCTGCAGACTGACCAGGGCTCCGGCAGGGAAGGAGAACGCTGGCAGGATCTCAGACCCTTCCCTTTCTCCACAGCATAGCAGATACTTCTCTGCTATCACAGGACACAGCAGGGCAGGCCCTAGTGACCCAAGGTCCTGCATGCCTAGGGAAGGAACACAGCAGGCTGGTGGCAAATGCCCAGGGCCAGCACATTCTGTGCAGACCTTTTACACCAACATGCTGGACAACCAGCTGCCTTCAGAGCCAGCCCTCCCTGGTTACAGAAGTTAAAACAGCACATTTCATATTATCTGTCAATCTCCAAGGATTTCTCAGCCATCCCATCTTCCATGTAGACTCTGTCGCTCCTCCACCTCCAAAGCTCACACAGAACCACCCCTGCCTCCCTCCCTGAGGCAGTCAAGAACTCAGTGCCTGAAGTTCTCAGATCCTACAGCAAAAGCTAGGAGAAACCGGCTGTGAGAGGCAGCCTGGGGGCCAAAGCCCACCCAGCCAACATCTCCCTCATGTAATTGGCAAATGATCCCACCAAACAGTGTAGGGAGGGCACAGGACCACACACCGGCAGATCTGACACCTACCTTTCAAGCCAGGGCTTCTCAGCAACATAGGGGCTGGTATCTCTGTCCTGGGGGTGGGATGTTGAGCAGCAGTGCAGATGTCTACCCACTGACAGCTACCACATGCCGTGCACCCCCCAGCTAAAAATATCCCCAAACACTGCCCGTGTCCCCAGGGCAGAATCACCCTGGTTTACAACCACTGGTGTATAAACCACCTGAGCCCTAAAACCATGAGTGTTAGGACCCTTGCCAGGCCTGGCTTTGCCCAGGCCATGCTGCTGTTGATTATCTTGGGCAATTCATTCCTTTTTCCAGACCTTCAGGTCTGCACTGTCATTTTCGGGAGTCCTTGTCCTACCAAAAATCTCCCGTAGTGAAATTTAGTTTATTAGAACTTACTCATCCTGCCTACCTGGAACTGTGTGCCCACTGAGTAACACACCCTGGAGATCTGCTGAGCAGTCAGTAACACGTGTTGTACACTTACAGGTTTGTTAAGACAGCACTGTCATGATAAGTGTTCTTTCCAAAATAAAATTAGATTTTAAAATAGTAGTAAAGGCTGAAGAAGGCCCTGCAGAAGGGAAGTCTAGCACCTTCCCTATCCCAGCCATACTAAACACAGTCACCCAGGCCAACCTTGCCAGGCCAGACCTGCTGCACCCTCAGTTCCCTGGGCAATGTTGAGGGTGCAGGCACAGAGCCTCTGGGGCTCTTGCCAAATGAGATGAGATAGAGTAAGTCCCTTGACAATTATGGCATACACCAAGGCAAGGTACAGGTAGCCCAAGGTGAGGGCCTAGTAACCCCAAGGGCAAGTCCCAGGTAACCCTAAGGTGAGGCCCTGGGTAGCTCCAAGGTAAGGACTAGCACTATCAGACTCTTCAGAAAATGCATACATTGAGACTCGAATATAAAAAATATTTGGGCCTTCAGTTTAAGCTGGGCTGCTCTTTGTCAAAACACTAAGAGATACTGATCTTTCTGATAAAGTCCAAAGGCTGTCAGGCCCTCCATGAGCCTCAAATAAGTAGTTATGAGGAGATCGGCCAAGGAGGGCTGTGAGCCTCAGAAAGAACTAGAAGTCCCTGAAGGTCACACCCCACCCCTCACACTGTGACTGTTAAGAACTGACCCTGGGATACTTTGCTAAGAAGAATATGTTCCAGCTCCATCCATGTAAACATGAAAGAGGAAGGGGCCACACCTATAGTGCATCTTAGAAGGGTACAGGCGTACTAAATGCAGAATACAAATGTATTCATACAATAACTAAGAAAATGCCATGAAGGCTATGTTAATCAGTCTGATGAAAATAGTTCAGATTGTATATGAAACCAGCACATTGTACCCCTTGATTGCACTAATGTACACAGCTATGATTTAATAAGAAAAAGAAAAAGAACTGACCCTGGCAGGGCACAGTTGCTCACACCTATAATCCTGGCACTTTGGGAGGATCACTTGAGCCGAGGAGTTCGAGACTAGCCTGGACAATATAGCAATATCCGGTTTCTGCAAAAAAATAAATTAGAAAGAACCCAGAGAAGAGAAAATTGCTCCCTTCTCCTCCACAAAGTCATAGTCTTCATCCCCCAAGACCATGTCACTCTGCCTTCCAAGAAAGAAATAGCAGCCCATATAGGGCCAATTATACTCAATCATTCTTTGCAACCATTGTCTTTGGAGCACCCCCATTCTTATTTCCCCAGTTCAATCCTGAGCTCCCTAGAAGGAGAGGAGAGAGTTTTCCCAGCTGTGGGTTGACAGTCGCCTCTTCTAGCAGACACATGCTGGGGCAGGGGGCAGCCTCTTCCAGCAGCAAAAGGGTGCTAAAGGGGTTAGCATCATAGCTCCTGTCTGAGTCCACTCCTGCTGCTAAAACAAAGTACCACAGACTGATAGACAACAGAAGCTTACTTCTCACAGTCAAGATCAAGGCACTGTCAGGTTCAGTGTCAGGTGAGGGTTGCTTTCTGGTTCACAGATGGTGCCTTCTAGCTGCATCTTCAAATGGTGGAAGGGATGAGGCAGCTCCCTGGAGCCTTTTTAATAGAGGCACTAATCCCATTCATGAGGGCCCCACCTCCATGACCTAATCATCTCCAAAGGCCCCATGTCCAAATACCATCACACCGAGAGTTAGAATTTAACATGAATTTTGGGGTGATATAAACATCCAGAGTAGCAACTCCCCACCCCCTTGGTGTGGACCTACAGAAAGGAAACCCCACTGCTGATGATTCCAGCAGGTTCTTCCTCTTCACCCTCAACCCTGGGTGTGAAATATTACTAGAATAATTATAGAGCTGAGAGAGACCCTAGGGAGACAGTCCCCTGTGTCTACCCAACAAGGGCTCTGAGCTCACAGAGTGAGATGAGCCTGATCACAGGCCTGTTAAATACTTGTTACAACCTAAAGGCCTTGTTGAGTTTCACACTCCAATCTCCATGGCTCTGCCTGTATTTTTTATTCCTTCTCCGAGTTTCCATAAAACCCTCAAGCTGTCTTGATGATCCATTCAAACTTGCATGGTTTGGTTTCCCTGGGCTGTCTGAAAAATGTGTCCTTTGAGTAAAATACTTCTGTTTCAGTTCCTCAGTATGCCTTAAAATCAAGATGGGGCCTTCTAGTTTCTAAATACCCCATCAGTGTGAAATGTCATCTTGTTGGCTTTTATGACTCTGTTGTTCCGTTTGATTGCATTAGGTTATCTAGAAGTCTTCATGTTTCCAGTGAAAATAGACTGAAGCTTGGCTCTTGGCATTTTTCCTTGCAGAATTCTTCTCATCTATTCTTTGGCTCCCTGGTGTGCCTTCAGTGATACATGTTTCCAACGTTTCTATAAACTTTCCTAGAGAAGTCTGTTGGGATGTGCTTTCATTTTTCCATCTCACACTTGTTTATCAAAAATACAAGCATGTGTACGTACTCGTGTGGGGGCGAGGAGGGGATGAGAAGAGAGTCTGACCCACATCCCAGATCTTTAGACTCAGTACAGGGCTGGTCTTACATAGGTGTGGTAGGACCAGCTAGGAAGTCTCATAGGAGGTCAAAATGGAATCTTCTCCTGCTATTTTTGCTACATAACCCAAAACTCAGTGACTTAAAACAACAAACACCTTGTCTTGATCATGCATCCTGTGGATAGGAATCTGGGCAGGGCATAGAAGGGAGACCAGCTGTACTCCACTATGTCTGGCCTCAGCTGAGAGGACGTGAAGGCTGCAATGATTTGCTGGTGGGGGCTAGAGATGTGTTTACTCATGTGTTTGGCATGGTTGGCAGTGGGTGCTGGCCTGGGCTCCAGCTAGGCTGTGTCAGATACTAGCACCTGGCCTCCAAGCCCATGCAGGAACTTGGGCTTCCTCACAGCATGGCGGCTCAGTTTCAGGAGAGAGCATGTGGCCTGCTCTTGTAATCAGGCAGTGCCATTTCTACTGTGCTTTGTCTGTGGAGGTTGTCATAGGTCTCCCTAGCATTTTGGGAGGGGATTCAGTCTTGTCACCTGAGAGGAGTGCCAAATCTACTTTGTAAAATGAGTAAGTGGGCAGGGAGACAGTGTTGTGGGTTAGAAAATGTAATGTGCTGCGTGATCTGAGGTCCCCTTTCAGCACTATAACCTAACACAATTTCCTTGCGTTCATTTGAAATTTTTCTTGTCTTTGTATGGCTCCCTCTGGTTCAGTACTTTTTAATTAAGTACTAAAATAAATTCTGTTGAATCTGTTCTCCCTGAGGAGTCTTGCTTTCCAGCTCCCACTAAGCAGAGGAAACAGTAGCCGGGTAAAGTCGGGCTCACCCACAAAGGGCTCAGCAGCCCAGGGCCACCCGAAGCCTACCAGGGTTGTGCACTCACCAAGTGAGCCCCAAACCTTTATCTCCTCATTTTTGAAATGAATAAAATGATCAGTCTCTTTATGTTCGGGAGGGGGTCACAAACCCCCTTGAGAACCTGCTGAAAGCCATATACCCACACCGCTCCCAACTTTGCAATTCCAAAGATTTCATAGACCCTGAAACTATTCGCAAACCACTGATGAGGGGGTGCCCCTTCACCTTGGAACACCTGACACACCTGCGGCTGGGGAAGGGAGCAGGGGTCTCTCTGGAGCTCTGGCTCTGCTCAAGGTGACCTATCCCCTGAGGGTAGATGCTTCATGCAGCCCAGGGAAACAGTGCTTCAGCCTTACTGTGAGTGGGGGACCATTGTCTAGCAGAAGTAAGGAACCTGTGGCCTTGGGGGCACATATGGGCTCCAGGATCCTTGAGTGTGGTCTTTTGACTCAATCCAAATTTTACAGAACAAATCCTTTTAATAAAGGGATTGTCCTGTGAAGTTTAGATTCAGTCAAAAAGACCACATCCCAGCACTGCTCCCTTGGCTGAGAGGTGATACTTTGTTTTCCAACATAGTAGAAAAGTGACACTTGAGCATCACTCGCACCAAGCCCTCTGCTTTCAGAAAGGAGGCACAGTGACCACTGTCTGCATGGTGCCAAAGTCCCTATTGAAGCTTTATTGGTTCAGGGCAGACAAATGTGGCGCCTCCTGGGGACATTTGACAGCCATTGTTTCATTTGATCCTGAAATAGCCCCCTAAGGCAGGTACTATTGTTACCCCATTTTACAGATGAAGAAACTGAACAGAAAATTTAAGGTGCTGGTTCAAGGGGGAAGGGCTGGCAAATATGGGCTGAAGGAATGACTCAGAGAGGAAGCCTGATTCCACCATGAATTCCAACGAAGCTCAAGTCTCAAAAGGCGAACATCAGGATCACTTTGCCTGCCCAGACTGGCTACGTTAGCATCTCAGGAGCTACCCACACCTGTCACGCAGGAAGTCTCACTGGGGAAGAGGCCTGGACCTCGCCTTCCTGACTAGCCAGGGTGCCCTCAGGTTGCAGCCCTCTGTGGAGAAGGACAGGCAGGTCTGGGCCTCACCCCCCTCCTCTGCCCCTCCATTCCCGGAGCCCACCTGGCTGCTCACCTTGGCACAGGTACTAAGGAGGAAGCGTCCCATCCTCCTGCTCAGAGCTCAGAGCTTGAGCATCTATGCACAGTTTAATTTGTGTTTTTTCTGTCAAATTAAAAGAATGCCTAAATTGAATTGCTGATACAGGACCTAGAGCTCATTTGAGAGAGGTCGCCTCGAGGTCCTTCTGCCCGGGCAGGGAGAAGGAACGCACGGGCCAGTGTCAGAGCTCTAGGCAGGAGGAGACTGACAGGGACAGGGAGCCTGAGGGGCATTTCCTCCCTAGGGCTGCCAGAAAGAATCCAGTAGCCATTCAGGAAGGCAGGAGAAGAAACCCTGATACAGTGTCAAGAAATCCACAGAGAAGGATTCGCCATCACAGCAGAGGTGGCCGGGCCCTGTCATGAGGTCCTGATAGCCCCGTTAGGTGGGCCACCCCAGCATCTCTCTCCGTGCTCCAGTTCCAGTCACCACGTTGTCATCATGTTTACTGTGTGTGCTGACAGCTGCAAGGCGCACCTGGTGCTTTCCACCTGGCAAATTAAGCCAAAACAAAATATGGAAAAACAATGTTTATGTGGCTGCACTTCTTGCAGGCTCCTATCTGGAGGCCAGAGATCAATGTGTTTCTTCAAATCAGGAGTTTCTGAGATGTCCTCAGTAATTGGTGAAGGCAGGACTATCTCAGGAAACATGGAGAACATTGCTCAGGAGGCTTCCAGAAGGTCATAGATGAGCAGCTGGCTCTCACGTCCATCTGCACCATCCTTTATGGGAGATAACTAGCTCGTGCCCCTGGGTAGCAGCAGTCCCGATGGCAGCAGCTCCCATGGTTGGAGCTCCAGCTTACATGGCCACTGCTGAGAGCTCCCTAGGTGCTGGCCCTTTGCTCTGTGCCTCACAAATGTCATTCATTAGCCTCTCAGCACCAAGACAGCAGCTATCAAAATCCTATCTTGAAGAGGCTGAGAGTAGTGAGGGGACTGCCCACATCACGAGGTTGCTGAGCTGACCTCCTGTTCGGTCATCACAGAAGCACTTCAGAGTTTTGTAATCACTACTTTATGTAAATACCTTGGTGCTCATCTGTGAAAAGATCTGAACATTGCATTACAGGGGCTTCTTCCATTTGCTGGAATCAGGGCATTGTCTTACTTAGTTCTTGTGACCAGCCAGTAGCACCGTAGTTAATATTTGAACTCAACAATCCTGGGTTCAAGTCCAAGATATGAAACTTTTGCATTGATTACCCTGTGTCTCTTGTTTGGCATCCCAGAGCCTGTTTTCTTGGTAAGGCTGCACTGAGAATTGAGTGAACTGATGTATGGACAAGACTTAGAACGTGCCTGGCTCATGGCAAGCTCTCAAGAAACAGTTCTCAGTAGCATTAGCTTATTTTTATGTTTAAATAATTATATAGTCAATTTCACTTATGAGGGAGCAGTTCAGTCGCTTGTTCAAGATCAGCCAACTAGTAAATGACAAGGGACGCCTAGCTCCATCTATCCCCAAAGCTTCTCACAGACCGCCCTGACGTGGCGCTTATCTACCTAGTCTCAGGGACACCACCTCCTCCTCCTCTTCTTCTGCTTTAGGAGCTGGGTCACGCCAAACCTTTCCTGTCCCAGGCAGGTGCTGCGACCTAGTGCAGAGCAAACAATTGAGTGGGGCCTGAGTCCAGGGACTGTGATAATGACTCTGTGGAGGTCCAGGACACCCGAAGCCCCCTCCTCCTGGCCTGCCAGCTGCTGAGCAGAGTGCTGGGTCAGCAGGTGCCGAGGAGAGTGTCACTGCTGATCAAAAAAAGAAAAGCAGCTTATGCTGTGGGCACCCCCTCCGTGGAGAACAGAAGCCAGAGGGAGCATGACTGCTGGGGTTCCCCTGCCTGCTGCCTCCTGTCCCCACGATTTTCATAAGCCAACCTTCTTTATCTTCTGACTTTGGTGAGGGCAACATTTTTGAAGATGGGTTTTAATATTTAAAATAACCCAATAGCTCAATGTACAATTTTTCTGGTCTCTTTTCATTGGGTTGGTTACTTCTTCCTCTTTATTCATTACAAATCTCCCATCCCTATGTCCTTTCTGAAAATTCATTGCATATTTACATTGGTATAAACCCCTCTCTGCTCTTCCAGTAACTGTTTTCAGTATAACTAGAGAGATGCCTTTTCCCAATTACAATTTTAATAGGGCAGAACTCTTAATTACCCTTTCCCCATCTCCAACAGGAAAGTTTCCAAACATAAAAGAACAATCAAAAAGCTTCCAAGTGTAACTGTCTGCCTAGGAGCCAAACTCAACACAGAGGAGTTTGACCTTCCTTTGCTCCATCAGTCTCTTTCTAGAAGTGCAGCCAGAGGTCATTCTGCTAGTGTCAGGGAGGGAAGGTGCTCCCTGCTCCAAGCCCAGCCTCCCCGCCAGCCTCGGCACCTGCTCCTGCTTCCTTGGCTGCTTCTAGGCTTAACTTGCATCTGAGAACTCTGTGGCCACTTTTACAAACTTGTTTTGCTTTATATTCTGTCTGCTGCATTGGCCAAAACATTGACATTTTTCAACAAGATTTCCAAAGTATAGGGATTAGGATAGAGTTTGGCACAAAGTCAAAGCTGACCACAGAGCAAGTTCCCATGGCTGCAGCCCCACATTGCAACCTTGGGTCCCTGCCCCCTGAGCTGGTGTCCCCATTCCCACCCCTCCCCAGCCCTGGACCTGGCATGACCTTCCCTCTAAACGCTTCCTGCAACTGTCCCATCAGTGGCTCTGCCATTGTCTCGTAGTGGCTGCCAGCATCTACCAAATAGAGGTTATGTAGTGTGCCCTTGAGGCACCAAGGTGTGCCATGTCCACCCACCAGCCTTTCTCTTTGGGTGGCATGCTCACAATCTGGCTATCACCTGGTTTTTGGTAGATGAGCTCATTCCACACCTCTGACCCCTCACCTGGACCTGTCACCCACCAGCCCATAGCTTTTCATTATCCCCACATCAGCCCAGGTCTCGGGGCCCACCCTGAATGCCCTCCTACAGGGTCACCCCCTGCCCTACAAGCTAGTCAATAGCAAACCTTCTCTCTGGTTCTTTGTGTCTATTAATAGTACCATTATGTTCAAAATATCAGGTTGTGACTTTTCCCTTTTTATGTTTCCCTCTTAAAAAATGAAACATAAATTTGATATAGTAAGTCAAATAACACAAAAGTACATAACAAAATTAAAGTACTACCCAGCCTCCCTCTAATCCTGCCCAACGTGGGGGGAGAGGGGACCAATTCAGACGGTCTGGAGCGCTGCTTATTTCTGTGCTTTCCAGGGACATTCTGCACGTGCTCCCAGGTCACTGTAGGTCAGCATGTGGCCTGAACACCTTTAACTAGTGACCACTATCTCTGGGGTGTCAGCTCACGAAAATGTCCTGTGTTCACCTGGCAGAGTGAAAATGTGTGCTTGTGTTCAATGCTTTACTCTCAAAGCTCAGGAGTTGCTAGCCACCCTTTTGATGTTGAAAAAAAGCACATCCCCTTCAGAGTGCACGGGCTGTTTGGGGGTTCTGCAGATTGAGCTTTTCCGGGGCTATCAAGGCTGAACCTTCCTGCTTCCTATGGTACCTGGCCCAGCGTGTGTGGGTATGTGCCTGACACTACAAACTGACTTTAAATATTTCCCTAAGCAAAGAAGAATTAAGATGGTAAATCTGTGTGTATTTGTTTGTTTGTGACAAAGTCTTTGTCTTATTGCCAGCTAGGCTACAGTGGTATCATCATAAGTCACAGCCATCTCAAATTCCTGGGCTCGCATGATCCTCCTACCTCCTGAGTAGCTGGGACTATAGGCGCTGCCACCACACCCAGCTAATTATTCTAATTTTAGTAAAGGCAGCTAATTATTCTAATTATTTTGGTCACTCTTGCTCAAGCTGGTCTTGAACTCCTTGCCTCAAGCGATCTTCCTGCCTCAGCCTCCCAAAGTGCTAGAATTACAGGGGTGGGCTACCACACCAGACCAACATGGTAAATCTATTTGAGAGAAATGGTACTACAACCACCTCCTTTAGCACAGGCTAATAATAAAGGAGGCAACTTGTTAAATGTGTACTTAGAGGCCATATAAATGGCTTTATTTCATTTTCGTGAAATGAATGATGTCTCTGTTTAATGTTGCTTTTTGTGAACCAAATGCTATTCCCTTAGGCTCTTTGTAATTTCAGATACAATTTTCCATGACTTCTGATCGTCCCTTAACTGGCAACAGATCTCAATTTAAGCTTTAAGTTTTATTTTCCTTGTGCCAAGTTTTTACACTAATGTTCTATAAAAGAGTTAAGGCCCCCTAGGAGAACCCCTATCTTAATCATAACCGAGAAAAGCTGTTATTTTACCATTTGTATCATGTTTTACTGTTTTCCTGAACTGGGTGAATGAACACCTTAAAAGTTCCCTTTTTTAATAATTAGATTTCCAGATGATGGTTCTTTAAAGGGCTGTATAATTTTTTTTTCCCAAGGTACATGTGTGTATAGTTGTGAGTGTGTAAACGGCATTTTCTTGATAGAGCACACTTCTCTGACGTGCCTGTGTTCCATGCCTATGTGGAGAAATGCTTTCAGATCGGGCCTCAGAGCAGAGCTGGTGGCCCAGCCTCATCACACGCCTCATACCTTGATCTCCTACACACCCATCAGCTCCTGGCTTCTCACTGGGTGCTGGCTGGACAGCACAGTCCCACAGGCTCAAAGCATGCTGTCCAACCAGAAGCCCAGTGCTGCAGAGCCTGGCTTAACACCTGCATGTGTCCCCTGAGCTGGTGACTTAGTAGGTGTTAATAACCCTTCATAGCCTTCTATTTATCACCTTCTCAAGAAGCAGTTTTTCTTCTAATGAAATCACTTATCAGGTTGCACCATTGGCTCCTAATTGACCACTTCCTGGGTTCTGTATCATAATCATATTTTTGGTCCCCATTTCAGACCTGCTGAAGCAGAATCTTTGAGGGTGGGGCCCCAAATTTACATCTTATCAAACTCTGGTTCTTTCTCCACACAGTTGGAAGGCCGAGAAGCCCACCTCAGCCTGGGTCCTCTCCCACAGCAGGCAGGTGGGGAATCTCGCTCATTTCACTCATTTGACAAAAACGTATTGGGAGCTAACTAGGTTCTGGGTATTATGTAGAATTTTTAATATTCACAGATGAGTAAAGAAAGCACATCATAGAAACAGCAACCCAGTCACCCAGTATTGGTGAGAAGCATTAACAGCGTACAAGTGATGTCTCAGCAGTTTAAGGAGGTGGACAGTGTCCCTGCAAATGTGCAGGAGACAAAACAAGAGTGGCGGGCAGCAGACCAGGGACTCGGAGCCAGGCCCTTGCCACACCAGTAGAGATAGCACCCAGAGATGTGACAAAGATGGGGGGTGGCGAGCCAGGTAGACTCACTGCAGCAGGGTGACAGCAGGCCTGTCGCTCATTTTGGGGGACATTAAGGGCACCCTTCTCCACAGATCGGCTCCCCCTTATGTCATGACTTTTCAGAGCATAAGAGGCATTAGGTCAGGCCGTTAGATTTCCACAGCTTGGCCAAAATGATTGGCCCTTGGCCATTCAGAGGACTCATGGGGATGAAAAGTGGTCCACCCACAGGAGAAAGGAGTGAAAGCTGCAGATAGCAACACAGATGGGGGGAAGCAGTGATAAAAATGTAACCGGGATGCCAAATCCACATCTCACCAGGCTTGTGAATGTTGCTAATTTACTCTGAGACCCGAGATAAAACCAGCAAATCCATCTTTCCTTAACCCAGATAGTCCCTAAATTAAATCCTCTACAACCTGTTCTCTTCCCACAGTGTTTTCCCCAAAATCAATCTGTGAGACCGTCCCTGTCACGTGCAAAGTGTCCCTTGGCTAATTCTTATCTGCCTCACGTGGGGCAACCACCAGGGAAGTGCCTGGAATGTCTGCATCCATATTCCAGGAACTCCATGAGCATGATGAGTGCTGGGAATTCCACAGCAATTTGTCATGGATGCTTGAGGAATTAGCAGAACTCTGTCCTGGAAGGCAAATGTTCCGGAGAAGGTTTTCTGGCCATGATGTCAGTATTTGCCCAAGTCAGATTAAGAAAATAATCAGTCATATTTAGTCCTGGGGAATGGAGACAGGAAAATTGCCATCACGTATACCCACCCCACTCTTTTTCAAAACATACAGTGAAGGCTAGAATGATGTAAATCTCTATAGCCCGCAGGGGGACGGTAGGGTCTCCTTGTCCCCCAGCGCAACTGGGAGTGAGCAGGCCTTTCTCACTGGGGTGCAGAAGGGCTCCCCCAGGGGCCCTTAGAGCCCTCTCTGAGCTCAGTTGTTTCAGCAAACTTTACTGAGTGCCTGCTGTGTTCCAGACACCACGCTGGTCCTGGAGATACTGTAGTGCACAAGACAAATGTAGGTCCTGCCCTCCTGAGGCTTTTATTTTAGAGGGAGCCTGGAAAGGAAAGAACAGCCACCTGGCCCCATGGAGGAGGGGGATAGAAACAGCCACCAAAAGAGAAGGTCAGGGATGGGGAGCTTGCTGGCAGCACAAGCCCATCTCTGGGATTCTTCTGCCACTGGTGGCAGGGTGGTAACCCCAGAGCCTGAGGAGGGCTCAGCCTGGACACCAGGTGATCTGCTTCATTCTGTTCATCCTGGCTGGCCTCCTCTCCTTGTGAACTGAGGAGCCCCAGCCTCAGCACTGGTGACATGTGGAGCCCGGGACGGCCATGAGGGCTGCCCTGTGCATGAGAGGGTTTAGCAGCATCCCTGGCCTTTGCCCACCAGATGCCAGCGACACATCTGATTTGCAACAACCCAAATGTCTTCAGACATTGTCACCTGTCCCCTGGGGCCAAGGCCACCTCCAGGGGAGCCCTGCTGTACAGCCAGGCCTCCCGAGGAAGCCAGTCCCCACCTCAGACACACACTTCTTCCCTTCCAGGCTCCAGAGAGCCTGGAGGTCCCACGGTCATATTACCCTGTCCCTGGGCCTTGTGCCCTTCCCACGTCACCAGCCTGGCCAGGCTGCCTCCCTTCCTACCCCCAGGTAACCCTTCTGCTAGTTTCTTCTTTCCCTTTCCAGCAGTTCCTAAAGTGTGTTCCTGAGAACACTGCCCCCTCAAGTTGTGCCGTCAAAAGGGTTCTGTGAAGAAATAGCCTTGAGAAAGCCGCCACCAACGTTTAGGGCTCTGACTGAGCATGTGTCTAATGGATGGATGGCTTTAAGTGTGTTTCTATTTCCCATTCCCTCCGGGCCCTGACATAATACACAGGATGCTCAGGAAAAGCTCTTGGAGAGAGACTGACGCCAAGGGCAACCAGGCCACGTGCCTGCAGGCCAGTAGGGGGCATCCAGTGTCCTGGGCCCACATGGGTGGCCTAGGCCTATGCCACCTCTCCCCCTGTCCCTGAAATCACTCAGAATCCCTGAAGAATGAGTTTTGGTGCAGAGCCTGAGAGCAAAGACAGATACCCTGCCCCCAGTGAACCAGCCCCAGAGGAACCAGCTCCAGAGGGGTTGGGGGGGCTGACAGCGGGGCCCCAGGAACCTCCTGTCCTGGGAGGGGCCCTTCCACTCTGAAGCCTGTGGGAGGCAGTTTCACACTTGCTCTGAGCAGGTCCCGGTGTATTTTCCTCCAGCTCTATTTTTGGAGTATCAGGGGTCAGGGGCATGGGCTCTGAATGCAGGTGAGATAAATGCCACACAGCACACACTGATTAGCAAGCGAGATGGGCATGGCTGCTTTAGACAGCCTTATCCAGATGAGGCCTGCTGGGCACAGGCACCCAGACTGTACATGGTATAGCCAGAGGGGCCTAGGCCAGGGGACAGGGGTGCCCCTTAGGGAACCAGGCCTCACCATGGTCCCCAGGGCCACATCCTGCACAATCCACTTAGAAAACTAGATGAGACGAAAACAGATCCTGGTTACAGCACCAGCCACATACACTGAGGGTGGCAGGTTCAAACCTGTCCCGGGCCAGCTAAACAACGACAACTGCAAGAAAAAATAGCCAGGTGTTGTGGTGGGTGCCTGTAGTCCCAGCTACTTGGGAGGCTGAGGCAAGAGAATCGCTTAAGCCCAAGAGTTTGAGGTTGCTGTGAGCTGTGATGCTATAGCACTTTACCGAGGACAGCATAGTGAGACTCTGTCTCAAAAAAAAAAAAAGAAAGAAAACAGATCCCATGACATGGCCAATAGTGATGCAGGGGCTGTGTGGTTGAAAATGGCCATCCTGTGGTGGCCTCCTCTGGGAACACACTGCCTGCCTCCACAAGGGAGGGCCTCATGGTCTGTTTTGGACACTTCTGCCAGGTTTCAGGAGAGGAAGTAAAAAAAGAGTTGGGCAAGCTTTTGCCTTCGCTTTGTTTTTTCCCTATAACCGGTTTCATGAGGTTATCTCTAAAATTCCAAATAGAACTATACCTGCCCCTGTCAAGAACAGCACAAGCATTCAGTGGCATTAACACATTTGGTTTCAATCTTGTGTGTCTCTGCAGAAGGAAAAGAAGAGTGGGCTCCTGAAACTTCTTGCTGGGGCGTCCACCAAGAAGAAGTCACGCTCCCCACCATCCATCTCCCCAACCCACGACCCCCAGGCGGCAGTGGAGGCCTTGCTCCAGGGCGCAGTGGGCCCCGAAGTGTCCTCACTATCCCTCCACAGCAGGGCAGGGTCCTGCCCCATTGAGAGTGAGATGCAGGGTGCGGTGGGGATGGAGCCGCTGCACCGGAAGGCGGGCTCCTTGGATCTGAGCTTCTCCTCGTCCCCCTCCCGGCAAGTGCCTCTCTGCATGGCTGCCCTGCGCCCAGAGCCCAAGCCGCTGCCCAGAGAGAGGTAAGGAGAGGGCCAGCTGGCATCCTCTGGGGCAGAGCTACCTTTGGGGAATGGGGACATGGGCTTCTTGGAGGATGAGGCTCACGTGGCACCCCTCCACCCCCTGGCTCCACTCGCCTAAGCCTGGGTGCTAAGCATCCAGGGAGGCAGGGCTGGGAGGAACCCGGCTCCTGGGTTTGGGACTGTAAGGGTCATCTGATTCGTCAGACTGAAGTGATTCTGAGTACAAATAGGAAGAGACTGGGTGGTGAGGGCACCATGTCCTCCGCAGGTAAGCCTCTCAGCCTCATCCATGTTGGCTCTGAGTGACAAAACATCATCCTAAAGGCGGCTTCAATGGCATGTAGTCTGTTAAAATGCTAGCAATTTCACCCTGGAGTTTTACTGAGTCCTCCAGGTGACATGGCCCACCAAGGGGCCCCCAGTACTTGAGTTTTACTGAGCGCCGGAGGCCTGAGTCCGGCCCACCCTGTGAACGGTGCAACCTGAAAGAGCTCTCAGATAAAGGCTGAGCCGGAGATTCAGCCCCCGGCTTTCTGACCACAGAGCATGGGCCCTGAGCTGCCTCCCTTTCTGGGGTGCGTGGCCAGCAGCACCCCCTCCGTGTACTCACAGGGCCCACCAGGGACACCTGTATTTTCAGGATGGGGACGTCACAGCTCTGCCCAGTATCAGCACCTGCTTCTGGGCCCTCGACAGGTCACCTGCACCGCCACATCCATCCCCCCCAGGCAAGGCAAGACCCAGGGACAAAGTGCCTGCCCCACTATACACTACACACTGTGCCATCCACTACCCACACCACACACTCCACATTCCACATACCCTCCACACGCACCACACACTACACACACTAGACGCACTACACACACTACACATACACTCCACACACATCACACACGCCACAGTGTGTGGAGCCAGATTGCTGGGAACCGATGAGAGGGATGTAGCCTTGGGATGTGAGTGTCCCTTGGCATCGGGTTAGAACTGTCTGAGGCTTCGGTCTCCCCAGGGAGGCTGCAGCAGCCCTGGGAGGTGTGGAGCTGAGCTCTGGAGCCACCCCACCGCCCCGCCCTCTGCACACAACCTGCTGGCAATGTTGCAGAGTGGCTTTGAGCCCACAGATGCACCTGCCTCTTATCAGCCATTTCACCCCAAATAAGTCTTTTGTCTCTTTGAGACTCAGTTCTTTCACACATGAAATGGCAATAGTAATACCCACCTGACAGGCATAATGCTTGTAAAGCACCTGGATTAATATCTGGAAAATTACGAGTGCTTATTTTTATAAACAACAAAAATAAGGCGTGTTATATCTGTATGATAGTAATGCTATGACATACATGAGAATAGCAGTAAATGGTGATGGTGGTGACACCCCCAGCACTAGGTGCGCCCCTCCTCTCTTCAGCAGCACAGTCTTTTCCCATGTGTTCACACACCCAGTCAGTTTGTACTCACCGCCCTCTGGCCTGTGACTTGTTTGCCTTTGTTAAGATTTAAAAGTGTTTCCAGGCGGGGCTCAGTGGCTCACCCCTGTAATACTAAAACTCTGGGAGGCCGAGGCAGGTGGATTGCCTGAGCTCACAGATTTGAGACCATCCTGAGCCAGAGCCAGACATCGTCTCTAAAAATAGCTGGGCATTGTGGTGGGCACCTGTGGTCCCAGCTACTTGGGAGGCTGAGACAAGAGAATCACTTAAAGCACAAGAGTTTGAGGTTGCTGTGAGCTGTGATGCCACGGCACTCTACCAAGAGCAACAAAGTGAGACTCTGTCTCAGAAAAAAAGTATTTTACTCCTGCCAGGCTCAGTGGCTCATGCCTGTAATCCTAGCACTCTGGGAAGCCAAGGCAGGAGGATGGCTTGAGCTCAGGAGTTCTAGACCAGCCTGAGCAAGCGCAAAACCCCATCTCTAAAAATAGCCAGGCATTGTGCTATGTTCCTGTAGTCCCAGCTACAGGCAAGTGTATCACTTGAGCCCAAAATTTTGAGGTAACTGTGAGCTAGGATGCTACGGCACTCTACCCAGGTCACAGAGTGAGATTCTGTCTCAAAAATAAATAAATAATAAAAGCGTTTTTCTTTGATCCATTATGTGTTATGGTAGGTAGAATAATGGCCCCCCAAAATGTTTATGCTTAATCCCTATGGAAGAAGTCAGTTTGCAGGTGGAACTAAGGTTGCTGACCAGCTGGCTTTAAAATACGGAGATTGTTCTAGATCCGTGGTTCTCAACTTTCCTAATGCCGCAATGCATTTTCATTGTTAAAAAGGGGTCACGACAGGTTGAGAACTGCTCTTCTAGATTGTCCCAAGTGCCCTGTGCAATCACAGGAGTCCTGATGAGTAGAAGGAGGGAGAAGAGGTCAGAGTGACATGATGTGAGGACTCTGTCTCCCATCATCTTTGAAGATGGAGGAAGAAGCCTCCAGAGAACGGATGCAGCAACTTGTAGAAGCTAGGAAAGACCCAGAACCCGCCCTGCAGATACCTTGATGTGGCTTGTGAGACTGTTGAATTTATGACTTAGAGAACTGTAAGATGAGGAGCCTGTGTGATACCACTGAGTTTGTGATCACTCATGACATCAGCAGGAGGCAACTAATATGTATGCTGATGTGAGAGCTGAGTATCCACATTCTACCAACTCCGAGGCTCACTTATCCTCAGCCGTGTTGAAGCAAGTGCTCTGAAAAGGCCACCATGTGGAGGCCTGCCTTGGGATCCCTGCTGTCAGAGAGAGGGTCAGGGCACTCAGACTCCACACATGGAGCTAATGGCAACAATAATAAATGCGGTGATAATTCATTCTGCAGTTGGCCATTTGACTTCCTGAGCCTGTGTCTAAAGATTAGCTGTGGTTGACGGACCTCGATTATCCTCAGCAGGGCAGTCACTCGCTGATGTGTGACATGGGAGTAGCTGTCGTTCTCACTGTTCATGGGGACAGCCCTGTGCCTCTGTAATGAGGCATGTCAGCTATTCTCCTGCAGCAGGAAGATCAGCTCAGACTATTGGAGTGATCTGGACAGAAACACTGAACATTCATTTGGTATGAATTCAGCCCACATCCATCTGGGCTCATTAGACCCCGAATCGCGCAGAAGCACCAAAGCACTTCTTCCTAACAAATTGCATGTTTAAAACTGCTTGTTTTTTTCACATCTGAGAGTTGAGGCAGAAGCCACAACTTACATTTAGAGTCTGAGAAATCATCTCGCCCTTTGCCTTCCTTTCTTTCCATGGGGAAGAGAGGGAAGGAGTAAGTGTTAGAGGAGGTGGAGGATGGCAGAAAGCTGCAGACAGGACGGCGCAGGCCCGGGGGTCTCGCCACCTTGGTTTGCATGCTGACTGCACAGACCGCGGGCTGCATCCCAGTGGCCATCTGTCCTCCTTCCAGGATGCTGGCAGGTAGCACTGCAGAGGCACTGGGCTCAGAGAAGAGGGAAGGCACCTCCTTCATCTCTGGCTGGCCAGGGGACAATGCTGGGACCCCATCCAACCATTCTTACCTACAGATATTCCCAGGCACTTGGAGGTAGCTGGTGGTCAGGACTGGGCCCAGGGGGGCCCTGCAGCCCCTGCTCCCTTGAGGCCACACACCCCCACAGCAGCCTGGGCGCTGCTCTCACAAGGCCAGGGTTATGTGTTCCCAGGGCTGGGGCTGGGTCTTCCCTATCTGCACCTCTTTTCCAAACCCAGCACCAAGCCCAGCTGCCCCAATGCTGCAGCTTCTCCATCCCAAGCCAGGCAGGCCGGTGCCCAGACCTGGTGAGTGAGTCAGGTGAGGAAGGATGAAGTCT
This sequence comes from Arctocebus calabarensis, assembly GCA_963573935.1. Lineage (NCBI taxonomy): Eukaryota > Metazoa > Chordata > Mammalia > Primates > Lorisidae > Arctocebus > Arctocebus calabarensis. Next base: position 28,120 of record CAUYON010056772.1, read on the forward strand.
TCCTCTCCTCTCTAAGTGTTTGCACTCAGCACTTTCATTCTCGAAAATCAGCATGCAAACATTCACTCCCAGAGCTTGTGAGAAAGTCCCCTTCCCTGGCCCTAGCCCCCGGCTTTGGCCTGGGGATCTGGCTGGGGTCCTGAAGTCTGTGGGCCACACTTTGAGCAAGGCCAGAGTGAGCTCCCTCATGGCCAGAAGGGGCAGTCCCTGCCAGGCCAGGCAGTGAGGACCAACGGCACAAGGCCCATGCTGGCTGCCCTTAGTGGATTTTAACAGAAGACACATCTCAGAGCCAGCACTACTGCATTCTAGCCATGTCCCTGCTCTGGGGCTTGTGGGAGGCAGAGTGTGTGTGTGTGTCCTGTCCAACCTGAACACAGCCAGACACTAGTGAGAGTGGTCAGGACAGCTCCTGATCAGTGCTGGAATATACTCTCCCCATAGGGAATAGAGTCCTTATGGGACTGGACCAGCAGAGGGAGTGAGGAACGAGTCCGGGAGGTGAGAGATTACAGAAGGGAAGCAGGTGTGAGTCCACTGAAGCCCACAGGTTTGCTGACAGCACATCCTGAAGCCAGACGCCTCCCCTGACAGAGGCTGGAGACAGGGTCCATCCTCAGGTGTGTCTGGAACAGATGATCAGTCCCTTTGGCAACCCTGAGGTTTCTCAGGCAGACACTTTAAGAGGAGCTGAGGTCTTCCAAGGATCCAGCTTGTTCAAGTCTGCTGGCCAGGGTGAGACCCAGTGGAGAAGGGCTCAGACGAGCTTGTCTGGGCTCTGGTCATTGCCACCGCTAAGTGCTGGCCTTGTGCTGACTGTGAGGCTCTGGGTCCTCACAAGGTCCTAGACAGAGGGTCAGACCCTGGTCTCACACCGGGAGTATATGCCACAGCCTGGAGGAGCCCTTTGGACCCACTTCCATCAGAGATTCAGGACAGTGCCCTCCAGGCCCCCAGCAGACAGAGGCCACGTGTGGAACCTCTCTCTGCTTCCAGACTGTGTCATGCCAGCCTGAAAACAGGGACTCCAGGGAGGCCACAGAGACTGTAGAAGGCCTGGGTCTTGTGGAAATGAGACATGGGGAAAATTGGGCCTTTTTGGTGGTGATGAGGGGACCTCAGCCAGTCCAGTTGCTTAGGCTGTAACATCTTACGAATTGGAAAGCATATGTAGAAATAGCCATTTAACCAAAACAGTGTTCAAAGCCCTTTGCACATGACAGGGGACCCACCTGCCTATGAGGCTGGCACAGATGAGGGGCCCTGCATGTCAGACAGAGAAACAGACACATAGAGAGGTGGGGACACGAGCCCAGGGTGTGAAGGTGGGACAGCACAAACAAGGACACAGATGAGCTCCCTTCCATGCCTGGCCCCTGCTGATGACCCCTGGGAGGCCATTGTGGTGGGTGGTCACAGCAGGAGGGGTGTGGGAGGGGCTGTGAGCGGTCAGGCCTAGTCACAGAGCAGAAAGAGTCCAGCTTCCTTGTAGATTTGTGTTTGAAAAGACAGAGGAAATATCTTTTTTTAAATATTTTTATAAAAATGTCAAAAGAATTTTGGAAAATGTAAAAATAAGTAAAAATTTCATAAAGTGGGAAAAGTAGCTTCAAGTGACAGTCATCTACACCGAGGGAAAGTATATGGGAGAGGGCGTGGCCTGGCATGCAGGCCCTGGCGTAGCAGAGGCAGACAGGGCCAGGTTCACTGTGCTGTCTGTTCCCGCCCCCAGGTACCGTGTGGTGGTCTCGTACCCGCCCCAGAGCGAGGCAGAGATCGAGCTGAAGGAAGGCGACATTGTCTTTGTGCACAAGAAGCGCGAGGACGGCTGGTACAAGGGGACCCTGCAGCGAAATGGCCGCACGGGCCTCTTTCCGGGCAGCTTCGTGGAGAGCTTCTGAGGACCATGCCCTCTCCTGGCTACCCGAGGGGCCTCTTGGGAATCCCCAGGGCATGGAGAGTGGCTGTGGCTGCCCAAGGGCCTGGGTCCTCTCCAAGGTGGCTGGTGGGGACAACATGGCCTGGGGCAGGGGCCAAGGCTATGGAGGTCACGTCTTTGCCCAAAACCCCAATGGAGAGCACACCCTGGGGTGTTCATGGAAATGCCCACCCCTCTGTGCAAACTTAAAGAAAGCACCTCGTAGAAGAAAAGACACCCGTGCAGGCCTGTTGTGGCTGTCAGGGTTCGGAAGCTGCAGGAAGGCGGTGACTGCCCTGAGCTTCCCACAGGGCCCAGATCCCTGTCACCTCTCTATATATACCTCAGTCACCTGCTGCCCAACCGCTCAGCACGGGTGTTAATGGTGGGGGGGCAAGGGGCCAGGAGTCCCTGGAAGATCCACCACATGGCTCCTGTTGGGAACTAGAGCAGAATCCTGGGTGGCTTTATCTCCTGCCAGCATTGTAAGTGACACTCTCTATTTCACCACCACTGTCCTTTGCATTGCTTCTTTCTTACGACATCTTTTTAACGTGAAGCTGTTAGACTTTATATATTTCTAATAGGTCAGACATTGCCTATTTTTCATACATCTGGTGCTGCCTTTTTGTAAAACTAGTAATGACTTGGTTGAGCTTGAAAGAAAAAATGTCTGAAGCGACATCAAAGGGGCAGGATTTTTATATTTACCATATGAATTTTGGAGAAAGCGGAATAGGCCACATCCTCCACATGTTGGCGTTGGCTACCACTCAGTGGGGTGGGAGCAGATCCCTTTAGGTGGTTGAAGAGAGTTGGGAAACAGCCTGTTTCTTTCAACCTTTACCCAAACTTCATGCTCCATCTAGACAGTGATGATTATTATTCAAGACCTGGAAACATTTGGAGGAAGGGCCACTATAATTGTCCTTTTGTGTGTCTGTAGGAGAACACGTAGGTCCACCCCAGCCCAGGAAGGCAGAATCTTCCTTTTATGTTTCAGAGAGAATGATTCTGCAATTAGCATTCTCAAAATACCATTTCTTACTGTCAAAATGTGCAGTGGTGCAAACTGCACCACCTAGCAAAGGTTTTTCTCCTCTTTTTTAAAAATAAATGACTGCTCCCGTATCAGACAGTGCCAACAGAGACCAGAAGTGCGATGAGGACAGGGGTGGCTGCACCTCTGCAGACATGCAGCATGGGGGCCGCGTAGGATGAGAGAGGACAGAGGGCAGCTCGGGTCCTGGGACCTTCCCCTGAGTGGGGCTGACTGACGTAGATTCCTCAGCACAGCAGATCACGTCCCAGGGGCACTGACGGAGGGGCCCTGTCAAGAGACAATTTTATTCTTGAGATTCACGCGTTAGGCACACATTCTGTCATCTCAAATTCTCAAGTCATAACCCCTCTCTCTCTCTGCCTTCATTTTTACACAGACCACTGAGACTTAAATTAGACTGAATAAATTTTGCCTTTGGTAACATAGAGTGTCACTGGTTTTCAGGGATACAACCAGCTCCAGGAACACATTCTTTTGCCTGGCACGAAGCCTTTGAAATTTGGCAGCGTTGTTTTCCAAGTTCCCATTTTGGGACCTGGCTTGGCTACTCATTCCCACCAGGTGGCCACCACACTGCGGGATGGAGACGGGTCCAGTCTAGAGAGAGGCTCTTTTCCTCCCGCCAGACGGCAGTAGATTTAATAGATTTGAGGAATTTGTTCAGAATCGAAGAAGAAAGTATCTGGTTTAAACACAGGGATCCCTGAAAGTTAGTGACAACCAGAGGGTACCTATTTTCCCTTGCTGCCGAATTAGTTGTCATGCACAAAAGTCCTGTGCATGTTTAAATTCATGCTGTCACCAAAGAGGTACGTGGATTAACACCCTGAGTGAGACATGTGTTCTCCAGCAAAACCAGACTAACTTAAGTGTCCACATAATAAACACTTTTTTAAACCAGGGCAGCTACCAAGCAACAGAATAGACTTAACTTGGACCTTCTTTCCTCTGGTGCTTCCGGTAGGAATGTACTCAAAACCCAGGTGATAGTGGGTGACCCAGCACCCCCAGGCTGAGCACCCACACCACACAGGGGAGGCCAGGGCAGGCATTGCAGTATCTTTGGAAGACATCAGCCAGCCCCTGTCACAGCAGAGTCAGGGTGGGCGTTGGTGCCGCCTTGGGAAGGAAGCGACGCCATGGGCCCAGCCAGTGCCAGGACTTGTTCTCTGAGAGCTCTGGGGGCTGATGCCAGGACTCCAGAGAGCAAGAGAAGCGCACACAGGCTGTGCTTGTGCCGAGTTTCCCACACCTGCAGCCTTCCCGACAATGTAACCTGCAGATAAGAAAGAACAGGAGTAGGATTCGGCCATTCCTTCAGGCCTCCTCATCTTGAAGGACAGACTACTGTGGCTGTCCATTGTCTAAAACTCTGCTGTTCCATGCTGGCCTCAAAATTAGACATGTCTTAGGTGTGCGGTGGCATTTAGTGGCCCTGGTGAGGAGCTGGGAGGAGCCCAGTATGGTTCACAGTCGTAACTGAGGCCAGCAGACCCCAAGGAGCCAGGACAGCCACTGCCAAGGGCCCAGGGAGTGGGCACAGCAGCGGGGTGGTAGGCCATGGGCTCTCTCCCGAATCCTCCCAGGGTGAATGCCAGGCTGGGCACCCTGAAACAAGCTCAGCAGACTGAATGAGATCCTTTGTACTTCGCACAGTTCACACACACACCCCAGTGTTCTTGTTATACACAAATGTCAGCGTGTGGTTTTGGAAGACTTGACAGTAATGACAAACTATGATGCCTGTGTTTCCGAGTCTTTAAATAAAAATGAATGTGGAGAGGCCTTGTGTCTGGATGGCAGGAGCAGCGGAGTCGGGGCAGAGGCTGCCAGGCCCCTCAGTGCTGCCTCGAGGTCTACACCAGGGCCACTGAGGAGACCAGGGGTCAGGGCAGCGGTGATGTCAGGTGGCCGTACCCGGCACACGCTGGAGACTCATAGGCTGGGCAGTGAGGGTGGAGCCACAGAAGAAAGAAGCATGCCTGTAAGAGCAAGGGGACTATATCTGGATGACTTGCCTTCATCCTTTCTATCAGAAGTGTGTGGTGTTGACCTCTATGATGGGCATTCTTCTGGACCTATCCTTATCTCTCTGGTTTTCAGGGTACCCCAGCCATGGAGAGATATTCTCTGGCGCACAGGATGGGTGCAGGGAACCCCAGAAAACAGGCAGACAGATTGACACCTGCAGAGTGTCAAGGACAGTGTGAAATGGGCTTCTGTTGCCCTCTTAGCTGAGACACACACCCACATATGTATGCTGAGCTAGAAAGATGCTTAGCAAAGGGCCATTTTACTCCTCTGTAACAATTATGTGAACTTGCCAGGCATGCGACAGGATTGCTTGAGCCCAGAAGTTCAAATCCAGCCTGGACAGCATTGCTAAGAAAAACTTAAATAAACTTATATAAGAGTAAATAGCACAGCATGGGTTGTTTGGGGTAGGCTGATGTGGCCCACACTGTGCCCAGCAGGCTGTGTGGAAGGTGCTCTTATCTTTGTTTGGTAGATGAGCAATCACAGAGGAGGTTAAATGAATTAATCTGCTGGGACAGATGGCTCCAGTGGACTGCCATGACTCAAACACAAGTCTGCCCTTCTGATTCAAAACCTGGGTGCTAAACTTATGCCCCACTGTACTATGTCAAACAAAAAAGGGTGGAAAGAGAAGGTCCAGAGGAAACGTAGGCGGTGCCCATCACCATCTGGAAAGGCTACCTGGCAGGCCAACACAGCCTGTCTGCTAGAAGAGAGAGCCTGACTGTACGACCATCCAGCAACCCCTCAGGGCCTTGTACCATTCTGCACTCAAGTCACACATCCCACTCCCAGCATTCAGAATCCATGCTCACTAAGCAAACAGGACTAATTTGCCTGAACACAGGGAGAAAAATATTAGGGAGGGCAGCCCCTGAGGATAGAGACGTTTCTCATCAGCAGTCGGTGAATTGGGCTCCCTCAGTCCCTGTGGGGAATGCTGACTCTTCTCTCCTGGGATCATCTCCATAGGTCAGTCCTTCACCCAGCCATTTCAGGTGCTGCAGTGGCAAGGGTAAGAGCCACTGGCCCTTGGCAGAGTGGCAAAGCCTGTGCACACCTGGCTGTGGTACAAGATAGACAATCTCAGACACCTCAGCAGTCTCTTGGGGCTCCAGGAGAGGGATCCAAGTGGGCTGGAGGCCTCCTGGGGCATACAGGGGTTGGGCAGGCTGCAGCCTGGAGGGAAGGAGGTGATTTACAGTCTTATTTACATAGTTTCCACAGACATCATCTCAATCCTTACAACAGCCGTTGCAGTGTGGTTATGACCATTTCACAGGTGAAATTACAACTCTGAGAAGCTGTGTTATTATTAGTTCTGAGTTAAATAAGGGGCAGAGCCAGGACCTCTGACCATAATAGAAAGAAGGTTCTGACCATAATAGAAAGAAAGTTACGCCAGCAACCATCAACTGAAGAGGGTGCTGCTACCACATTGTTCTACAGGTGGAAAATTCAGGTGTCTTAGGCCACACACTAGGCAGAGCTGTGGTCTCCTCTGCTGTGGGAGAAGAGAAAGGGCCAAAATAGCCCTTGGACACTGGGGAGGAGCCTGTGTCAATCCCACGGGCCACGAATAGATGGTAATCAGCTAGAAGCGAGGTACTCTGCACTTCCCCAAGCAGAAGACTCTCTTCCTTTTTCCGGAAGGTTGAGGGGAGACCCCAGGTGTTGAAATAGAACAAGCACCCCCATGGGACCTGCAGTACTCAGGGACAGCTGCTGGGCCCAGGCTCTTCCCCCACCAAGCCGCTCCAGCCCGTCCTGACCACACATGCCATCTCCAGGGACTGTCAGGGCCCTTACAGAGTTGAACAGTATTCGGATTTCTCATCTTTCTATTTCATGTTATCCTTCCAGGGAATTCCGTCCACTTCACAAAGAAAGTCAGTTCAGCTGGCCACGAGGGACAGGCCTACCTCCTATCAGCAGCTTGGACCCTACATCAGATCTAGCTATTGTCCCCAGTGTCCGAGGCTGGCCACACCATGCCGAGCCTGTCCTCTGCACTGCCTGCCATGTCCAGAATAGGGCTGCTTTTCATTCCTGCATCTCAATGGGAGCTATGTCGGCCACATGCTCCCTACAGACCTCAGCCACTCCTTCAGTGAAAGTCCTGCCCTTGATGGGCCACCCCAACATCAACTGGTACATTAAGATTTAAATCCCAGACACCCAACACAGTGTTGGCAGAGGCCATTTGTCAGGGCCCTTTCATCTGAAAATGCCAGAAAACCAACTGGAATGAGTAAAATAAGGATTTCTTGACCCGAGTGACTGAAAAGCTGAGGACAGGCAGCTAACCGTGTGGGAATGATAGAGGCTGTGGTGTGTGTGAGAATAGTCAGCAGTTTGCAGGTGGGAACTGGGATGTGGATTCTCTTGCACTATGTAGAATAGTCCCATGGTAAAGACTCAGCCGAAATGCCAAGAGTGGGTCCACTAAGAAACACTGATTTCAATGTGGTTTGCCTTGGGCACAGCTGGATCTGGGTGCTCCTACCATGTCTCTTGGTGTCATTGGCCCAGGTCCCCTCCATGCTGGCTCCTTTCTCAGTAGGCTCATCCCCAAGTCACAGCAGTATGGTCCCTGGCAAGTCCTAGACACCTTCCTGACCCTTCAGCTATCCTGCAGAGATAGAGCTGTTCTTTCTCCTGGACCCAGCCAAAATCCTGCACACTGCCTGGTTTGGGCCCATGCTGCCCCCTGGCCCAGCCATGTGGAGAGGACAGGCATAGACGGATTGCTAGTGCCTGGGCTATCAGCCCCACCAAAGCCATGTGGATGGAACACAGCGGTGAGAGGATGCCCCCTCTAGAGCCTCCTCCCCAAGACACTGCCCTGGAAACCCCACAGCAGTATGTTAAAGGGCATCAGGGAGTCACCATGCCATATTTAGGAAAACAAGGTAAAAAGATTGGATCTAAAAAAGTCCCAGAGGAAATATTGACAGACTTGGACATAATTATACGTGTGAAGAAAGACGTCTTGTTGTGGAAAAAGTCACATTCTGTAATGTCCTGTAAAACTGGAATCAGAAGAAATTTGGGATACAGCCAGGCGGTGTCGGAGGAAACACATCCACCAACGTGTGGCTCAGTCATCACCCATTCATTTGTTGGTGAGCAGACAATTATAGGGCACCCACAGAGACAGAGCAGAAAGGCAGACACAGCTGCCCCACCCTGGTTAAAGTCAATGATCTGAAGTCTTAAGGCAGCTTCGACCATGCACGCAGTCTGTCCCTAAAGAGAACGGGTCAGAGGGATGCAGCCCACTCCAGGACAAATTCCAAGATGCTTCCTGCTTGCACGTTCCTTCTAGGAGAAATAAGAGGAACCACCCCCTCCCAAAGTCACACAGGACTTGGCTCCAGGTCTGGCACCTTCTCCCCACCCTGCCCACTCCCACTCATTCAGTCCATAGCTGAGAGAAATCAAGGTGAGACGGCCCTGCCTCGGGCACTCAGGCCCCTCTGGAGCTGCTGCTGAGTGGGCCCAACCCTCAGTCATATCGCTTTGCGATTGGTGCTGTGGAAAGCGGTATAAACCCCAGTGCCCACGTCAGGTTGCTAGGGCTGCAGCAACAAGTACCACGCGCTGGGTGGCTCACGCAACAGATTGATTCCCTCACAGTTCTGGAGGCTGGAAGTCCGAGCTCCAGGTCGCAGCTGGGTTGGCCTCTGAGGCTTCTCTCCTTGGCCCGGAGGCAGCATCTTCCCACTGTGTCCTCAGGCGTCATCCCTCTGCGTATCCTCATCTTTCTTTAAAGGTTATCAGTCAAATTGGATTAGGGCCTCAGTTTATTATAACTTAACCAACTTGAAATACAGTCACATTCTGAGGTACTAGGGGTTAGGACGTCAATAAGATTTCAGGGAGAGGGGGACACGAAGCCGCCCATTGCGGTGCCTGTGTGCATGGAGAGCACGTTGTAATGAAGTTAAAGCTAAAGTTAAATTAAAATAACAATAGCTACTAGGAAATAATTACTCTAGTGCAAAGTACTTAGGGATGGCAGGATAATCTCCTAGAGGGGGAGGGGTGGCACTGACGGTCGGGCGGGCAGGGGCGGTGGCCGCGCTGCCAGTCGGAGCAGGGGAGCCTTCCTCAAGGAACAGGCGCGTCTTGAAGCGCCCTCTGCCGGCAGTGCGGGGCGTGGCCTGTGGCCATGGGAAGCAGTGATGGTTACCGCAGATGCCAGAAGTGGAAGTACCCTGCCGAGGGTGCAGAAAGGTCATGGAACTGCGATGGCGCCAAAGGGCCCCCAGGTAAGCTAGGCCAGGGTGGTGGCCAACATGTCCCTGAAGGAGGCCGCCCCAAAGTGGCTCTTCCCACGTCTGCACTGTGATTGCTTCACAAAGGGGAGGTAGGAAAGGGAGGGCCAGGGATCTCCCCGCTGTGGGGCTGTCACAGCCCAGAAGGCCTGGGGCCTGCCAGTACATGCTGAGGGGCTTGACCAGACCACCCTCATGAGTCCCACTTTGGTCCAGGTGTGGGGCTCCAGGGCTTCATTTCTGTTCTGGCCACAGTCCTTCCAACAAAAAAGCTGGCAAGCCTGCACGGGTCCCTTGCTGAGTGCCATGTGGCAGCCCCCTCACCACCCCCTCACCACCCTGCCTGGCAGGAGGAGCAGAGCCATGTCTGCCCAAGACCTGGTCTCTGCCTGCAGCCCCTGCTATGGTGACAGACACCCAGATTGAAAAGGGTTTCATTCAAGGGAGCCGACAGAGAGGGAGAAATAGCAGCCGGCAAGGAGGAGGCAGAGAGCCAGGAAGAGAGCAGGTGTATGCGGAGAACTAGCATCCTTGTTGTAGGTGAAGATGGGGAAACTGAGACAGAAGCAGTTAACCAAGTCACCCCCTGGACAGTAAAGCAGGGGTTCAGCTGGACTCACCCCTGTGCAGCCACAGTCCTAACCCTCAGCTGTTTCTAGGCTGGAGGAGGCCTGGCCGAGTGGCTGCTGACATCAGTGCACCATCAGCCTAACTCAGGATGGGAGCACGAGGTCCTGCAGACATCACAAGTGCTTGGCTATTCTTGGCCTCTGATTACAGCACCCCAGGCAGCCCAATATGCCACCTGCTGCACTTGGTGGCAACATACTCTTTAGTGAAAAAGAACAAAAGTCCTCCCTCTGCTTAGGTCACAGACTGACAATTGGTGGCCCTGAAGAACCTGCTTGCCCCAGCTGGAGCTGCCTGGACCAAATGGGAACAAGCTGAGGCTGCACCTCTGTGATGCCTCAGGACACCCGCACGGATGGGGCTGTAGGGAGAGGAGACAGAGGAATATAAGCCTGGGGTCGGGGGCAGTTCTGGCCCTATGCCTGCCACCAGCTAGCTCTATAACCCTGAGTGGCACCGGGATAGGACTGTCTCACCCATCAAACTCCCAAGTAAGGAATCTCAAATAAGGAGGTGGCCAGACAGAGGGCTGAGAGGGCTGCGGCTTCGGCAGGATTCTGGTGGGGAGGGTACACCTAAGAGGCTGAGACAGGGAGATCTCCATCTGTCCCCTGGAGCTCAGTGCAGTGCCTGGTCGTAGCAGAGGTGGCAGCGTCCTAGACCATGCCCTGCCACAGCATTGCTGTGGCACTCCTGAGGGACAGAGGCACATTCCACCCCAGCCCCGAAACTAGACAGGACAGCAAGGCTGGACCCCAGCCCCTTAGCTCTCAGGGCTGTCCTGAAAAGCAGTGCCCTGAGCACTGTGTCACTGGACACTGGGTAGGAGGGCCCCAGAGGCTGCCCAGGACCCTGGCTGACAGAGAAAACCTCACTGAGGTCCAAGGTCAGAGGGAAGAAATGAACTTGTTTCAATTGACTGCAGCAGCCCGAGGCCCAGATTCTAGACCATCGCCTCCAAGTAGACCCTAGCAAAGAGGAAGACTCCAGCCTCAGTGAACCTCTGACCCTACCTGCACCTGTGAGAAAGCCACACCCCCTGCCCCTTCTGCAGGTGGGACTCTGCTTGCAGGCCAAGGAAGGAGGGGGAGGGGATAAAAAAAACTTTCAGCTCTCTAGGGAGTGTGGGGTGACATCTGTGTCTACATCCTTTTGTGTGTGGGTTGCTTTCTACTTCCAAATCTTTTCTTCTTAGAACAAAGCTATTTTATTATTTTAAAGATATGAATTAGGGCAGGCTCAGTGGGTAGGGCACCGCCCCATATACCCAGAGTGGCAGGTTCAAACCCAGCCCCAGCCAAATTGCAACAACAACAAAAAATAGCCGGGCATTGTGGCGGGCGCCTGTAGTCCCAGCTGCTCAGGAGGCTGAGGCAAGAGAATCGCCTAAGCCCAGGAGTTGGAGGTTGCTGTGAGCTGTGTGAGGCCACGGCACTCTACTGAGAGCAACAAAGTGAGACTCCCTTTACAGAAAAAAAAAAAAAAAAAACCAGAAGATATGAATCAGTAGAATATAGCCTAAATGGAGTAATTAAACATAAACACAAATTTAAAAGATATAGCAGGCTGGGATAACTAAACTTTAATGATGACATCTTAACCACCTTTAGGGGGTTTGTCTGCCCTCCTTGGCCTGCTCTGCCCCCTTTAGCTCTTGAGGCACCTGTTGTTCTAGAAACTCTCATCCTGGTTCAAGACTGTGATATGCCCTGACTTTCCTCCACCTGAGCCCCCAGCTGACTTTCCCCTGCATGCCTCAGTGGGCACATTGCTCTGTGTCTGAAATGCCTCCCACGATTGCAGCCTCCACCTCTCCCAGAGCCACGTCGTGTGTCCAACTGCTGCTAGGCATGGGGGTTCCGCGGCCCAGGCACCTGCTGCCCCTGGGCACAGCCTCCCTGCCCTATGTTCCACCCCTCTTAGGGCTCCTGCTGGCGCTTCCTTCACCTTTTCTGAGTCTCCAAAACACATGACATGTGTTTCGATGTATTTCATCTCTCTCTTGTGGTCCCCACACCATCTTTCTGCTGCCCCTGGCTCAGGCTGCAGGGATGTCCAGGAATAGTCCCACCAGTGTGTCGCCTGGTCTGCTCTGCACCACGCTGATGACAGTGGGTTTCAATGTCCCCTGGCCACACTCCCTCCTCCTTGTGCCTGGCAGAGGCCCTGCCTGGTCTCCACTGTGGCCTGTCCCTGTGCCTCCCTGCCAAGTGTTTCTCCACCCGTGACTGGAGCAGCACTGGGCCTGTGTGAGGTAAGTTGGCCTCAAGGCCGAGTGAGGAAGAGTGAGAAGCTGGGCAGCAGGCTGGGCACTCTGAGCTGCCCCTGAGCCCCCGGCTTCCTCAGGGGACTAAAACACATCCCCTTACCTCCTCGTGAACTAGCAGAGACAGCTGTCTGCTGTCCTGCTGCTAACCATGGGCTTACACACAGGTGGTTGGCAGCCTCAGCCTTACTGGAACCTCTGGGTCCTGACCACTTTGGGGTCACCTGTGGGAGCCCACACAGCATCTTCACCTGCCCAACGCCAGAGGCACAGACTCAAGGGAGCCAGTGGACAGACTCACTTCCCTCCTTGGGCCAGCTCCGAGACACCCGCACCTCACAATGGTGCCTCAGCCATCCTCCCTGGCAGGACTCCTGAGGTTCCGCTCCAGTCCCCTGGAGGCACCGCCCAAAAGACAGCACCTACCCAGACCCCACTCATTCATCCCTGACCCGTGTGCATGGGTATGCAAGTGCAAACCCCACGTACTACACACACCACGCACACGCACACATACCCCACGTGTGGACACGCATGCACACACACTGGCGCAGGTGAGACAGCAGGGGAGGCTGTGAGGAGAAAGAGAAGCCAGGTTGCCACAGAGGCTGTGGCCTGTCCCCCCACCAGGGTCAGCCTGTGGCTTCCAAGGATGTGGCCAGGGGTTTAGGGAAATCGGTGTCCCCAGCAGAGCAAGCCCTCTCCCCCAGCCATGTCCCTCAGTATCCAACACAGGGTAGCCAAGTCCCCAAAGCACCACAGCCTCCCTCAGGGGCTGAAAGACACGTTGATGCTGGCAAGGGAGGAAATCCCAGAAGCGGGCCTGAGTTCCTGCAGGCAGTAACTTTCTGTGCTCCATTGGGCTGAAACTGACACCGGGTATGGCGCTCCCAGGCTGATTTTGAGCGGTGTAACTCGGAATTCCCATGCATTAGGCTGGCCATCCCAGAGCCTTAACATACATAACTTGGTGATGGCTCTGAGCCGGTAAATATGGAGTTTCTACTTTGGACTCAGAAAACCACATTGTAAAACATATAGCACAAGCTGCCTGCCTCTGCCTATGCCTGTGGCTTGTGCAGCCCAGACCTCTGAGGAAGACTGAAGCACAGGCATCTGGCTGTCTGGGGACAGCCTGTGTCCTGCCATGGCTGCCCTGGGGGCTGGGGACCGTGGGCATGGCACTGAAACCTCACTGTGGCCACAGCCCTGCCCAGAGTGCTCTTCTGCCCTATTTCACTATAGTTACCATGGGGCTTTCCTAGCAGTTATATTTCACTGCATGAGGTCCACAGCTATCTGGGCAAAGGCTTCCCTGTCCCTGCTCAGTGCCTCCTCCCCTGGTCTCAGTGCCCCCATCCCCTGGAAGTCCCAGCGAGGGGCATCTGCTCTGGGAACCACCACCTGCCCTGCTGTTTCTGATGGCTGTCCCCACGGTTAACTCAGTCAGTGAGATGTAGGTAAAGCAGATATGCACATACTGTATGAACATTTCCAAACAAATTGCTCTGGAGTTTGCACAGCAACGCCTTCTCACAGGGAGTGTTTTGAATTCCAAGGCCCATGTATTGCTGCACAATTCACCCAAAATTGTATTGCCAGGGCCCTTACCCCACAGGTCGTATCTCACAGGAACAGCCCAGGTGTAGAGAGTGGTACCTGGCAGGAGAGGCCTGGAGAGCTGAGCCCCAGGTGGCACCAGCTGGGATCCTACAGTTGCTGGCAAGATCACACTAGTATCCAGGGTCACTTGTGACTTGAAAAATGACCTTTAGAAAAGGAACAGGTGGGCATTAAGAATAAATATAACCATAGGGGGAAACCTGGTGAAGAGTACATGGAATCTCTCTGAATGTATTACTTAAAACTGCGTGTGAATCTACAGTTAGCTCAAAATAAAAAAACTTCTTAAAAGGGAAGAGTTAGAGCTGAGTTCCAAGCAAAATGATGAACGAGGTGGGTGGGATGAGAGTGAAGATGCCCAAGAGAAGGCAGCAGCCTTCAGACGGGACGGGGCGGGCAGAGCTGAGCGGGTCTCCCCAGGGTGGCCACCAACGTGCTCTGGAAATGCAGTTTCCTCAGCCGCTTCAGCAAGATCAACCCCTCGAGGCACAGCCTGCCTCACAGGGAAGGGAGCCCACCCTCAAAAGTGCCGGTCCCATGGAGCCGGCATGTTCCATTTATTTCCACACCTTTCATTTGAGACTGTGTGTTTTTGATAATCAAAAAAAGTTGCTGCTGGACGTGTCACCAGGGACCCTCCCTCTCCAGCAGAGGTTAGTCTGAGGAAGCAAGGTGGCCCTGAGCAGACCCAGCAGCCACAAATCTCTTTGGGGGCCCTGCTTTTGACACTTTAATTACAGATTTAATCAGCTCATTACCTAAGTGCTTCTTATTAGGACCTGTTATAAGAGGTGTAATTGAAGCTGAGACTTTGAAGATTACTTCTCCACAGGGGTGGGCAGGGAGGCATCCACAGCAGCCAGTCCGGCCCACCCAGGTCCCCGTACTACAGCCACGTAGATGGGGCAGCCATCACTCAAAGATGGCAGCGTTTTGCTTTGTAATGTTGAAAGTTTTGCTTATTCTTCAAAATTTAATTTAAAAAAATTCTGAATTAATATATACAAATAGAGTCTCCTAATTATTGAGATCAGTTACTAGCTGGTGAGTTTTGAGAGAACATTGTGCCACTCTTGCAGTCTGTACCCTGGCATTCTCGGTCCCAGCCCCAGCCCCAGCTCCGGCCCAGGTCCTGGAGCCAGCATTTCCTACGTGTTCCCAGAGACACTGAAACACCACTGGCACTAGGACCATCACTCTCTATCTTCACTTCGAGGAGCAGTGACCAGGCAGGCAGGCAGTGCTGCCTGGCCCTGGGTGACGTCACATCGTGCTCAGACAAACATTGGCATAGAAAACAGAAGTAGTGGGCGGCTCCTGTGGCTCAGCGAGTAGGGCGCCGGCCCCATATACCGAAGGTGGCGGGTTCAAGCCCGGCCTCGGCCGAACTGCAAAACAAAAAAATAGCCGGGCGCTGTGGCGGGCGCCTGTAGTCCCAGCTA
>CAUYON010056774.1:0-13610 GCA_963573935.1 Arctocebus calabarensis
TATATCCAGTAGACCAAAAAATCACATTATAACAAAAATATTTGTACCAGAATGTTTATTGCAGCCTGATTCATAATTGCTAAGTCCTGGAAGAAGACCAAATGCCCATCAACCCGTGAATGGATTAATAAATTGTGGTACATGTACACCATGGAATATTATGCAGTCTTAAAGAAAGATGGAGACTTTACCTCTTACATGTTTACATGGATGGAGATGGAACATATTCTTCTAGCAAAGTATCTCAAGAATGGAAGAAAAAGTATCCAATGTACTCAGTCCTACTATGAATCCAATTTATAACTTTCATATGAAGGCTATAACCCAATTAGAGATGAAGAATGTGGGGAAAGGGGCAAGAAAGGGGAGGGGAGGGGGGAAGATGGGTGGAAGGAGAGTAATTGGTGGGACCACACCTATGGTGCATCTTATAAGGGTAAATGTGAAATTTACTTAAGCATGCCATGCTAGAGAAAGAAAATTATTTTTAGTCAAGTACAACTCCATAAGATCTCACCTACTGCATAACATCAGTAGGCTAAGCTGGATCGGATGGGATATTTTCCTAGCATTACAAATCAGCTCTCTGCAAAAGGCCACCAGAAGCCTTGCTGATTAAACCCACTATCTCTATTACACCTACTCTGGTCACCTCACCTTAACAGCAGCGTCATTGTGTCTCAGGATGAGGTGGCCTAGGGTGGGTATTTATAGATCTTAGGGTATGGGTTTTAATTAATTAAAGGCAAGTTTTCAAGACACAAAACAAACAGAGATTATGGACGATTTGTGACATGACAGTTTCAGATTGATAGGCAAATGAGCCAGGCATCCTGTAGAGAATGTTGACAAGTAGCGAAGCTGGATAAGCAAGTTGCTTGCTCAGTGTGCCGTCTACTGCCCAAACACAAGAATCGTTTACCCAGATGAGCAAACTGTTTCCCTGAACAAATTAGTTTTCAGTACTCTCCTGAAGTAAACAGTGAGGTTTACTGTCTTATCTTTCTGAGTAAGAATTTCCTGGAATGGTCAAGTCTTGCTGACATAGGTGGCCTTGGCGATCATTCTGAGACTTGTTATGTGGATACAGGTGGTCTCATTCTCACTAAAAGAAGGTCAGCAGTTGAATATAAGTTCAATTCATAGTAAATAAGGAGGTTAATAGGGTTAAAAGCAAACAAAAGATTAGTTAGGGCTATGAGTAAAAAATATATATGCATCACAATATCAGTCTTTAGGAAGTCAGGAATAAATAAGGAAGTAAAATGAGAAGTCATATTTAAATATTATGAGTCATCAGAGACCAGGGGAATTGAGAAGTGTCCAAACTCTGTTTATATGCATTGTTACCTGCTGCTAACTCAATGACTACTAAAGAGGGCAGATAGGCTGCAAAGGTCTATTACACCCTACACTTGAATTTATTCCCCAGCCAAGGTAGGCCCAAGACTAGAAGTTAGAACATCCTAGGTTCTAGGCAGGTGGTTAAAAAGATTACAAGTTTTGTTCTTAGGGAGGGGAGGGTACAGGAGAGGAGAACTATGAAAGGATTGAAAAGGAAGGTGAGTTTTTTCTTTTTAACTGTTTCAGGCCTCGACATACTCAAGAATGTGCCTCTGAAAATCAACAGTGTCTCCTGAAGAGTGCTATCGCCCATGACAAGAACTTCATGGCATGAAGAGAAATCAAATAAAAGATTCAAGCTGTAATCCTTTCTCTCCCTGTGAGGCTCCACCATGCACTATTCCACATGTAGAGAGTTACCATAGCTCAAAGAACTCTGCTAAAGAGTCTTGTTGGTTTTCTGCTCGTGTTTATGTTTTTCCTCTCCCATCCAACTCCCACTCAACACATACACACATGCACACTCACAATTTTTATTGAGGATATACTTAATACAGAAATCATTTATAAACTTCCAAGTACTTGAGAATGACATGGCAGCACAACTACCTATTTCTAAAAATTTCCACCCAAACCATCAGGTAAACCAAGAAGAAAAAAGTAAATTGCACACAAAACTACAGTCTCAGCATAATTTTAAGATAGAAAATGCCAAAAATGTGAAATAGCTGTAAGCAAAACCAGAAAAATCACTAAACCCCAGCACAAACCTCCCAATTTGCTTCCCTCCCCCTACTCTACCACAAACCTTTGTGGTTAGCAAAGGCAAACAAAAAAAATGGTGGGTGTGAGGGTCAATGTCATGTGTCACTTTGACTGGGCTAGTGAATGCCCAGATAGCTGATGGCACAGTTTTGGATGTCTATGAGGTTGTTTCCAGAAGAGCTTAGCATTCGAATCAGCAGACTGAATAAAGAACATCTGCCTTAACCAGTTCACATGAGCATCATCCAATCAGCTGAGAACCTGGAGGGAACCAAAAGGTGGCAGGAAGCTGAGCTCACTCTCTTTTCCTGAGCCAGGACATCCATCTGTTCCTGGAGCTCTGTCTCCCACTCTCAGACATTGGAGATCTTCAAACTCAGAAGATACACAGGCATCCCACCCCAGTTCCCAGGCCTTTGTACACAAGTGGGAGTTACACCAACACCTCCCCTGGTTCCCAGGCTTGTGGGCAGAGATTGAATGACATCCCTATCTTTCCTGTTCTCCAACTTGAAGGGAATAGACTATGGGACTTCCCAGCCTTCATAATCCTCTTGGTCCTGCTTCTCTGGAGTGCACTGTGCCCTGATGAATGCCAGTCAGGAAGACACAGAAGAAAGAGGGTAACAAAGGGACTAAGGATGATTTAGAAGAAATCTGCACACCATTAAAAGAATAAATACACACAGCATTTCTGTAAATACCTAAAAAGTATCTGGGAAGCACATGAACTACAAAAAAGCAATTTCCAAGTATGTGTGATTTAAAGTTGTGGGCGCCACCATTTAAAGGGGCAGGCATTGTTTAAAGAATACAGGGCTACTCTTCAAAATATGTAACTTAGGGGATAGAAAAAAATCATAAAAAAGCAAGAAGCACCCTTTGGTAACTGGCTAATGAGATGGTTTATTTTATATGTCCATTGGGCTGGGCCACAATGCCTAGTTAGTCACTATCTAGATGCTTCTGTGAAGATGTCTTTTGGATGAAATTAACATTTAAATCAGTGGACTTTGAGTAAAGCAGATCACTCTCCAAAATGGGCATGGAACTCAGACATTTAGTTGACGACCTTAAGAAGAGAAAGAAAGAAAGAGAAAGAAATTTTGTGAGCAGACTGCTGTTGAGTTTGAACTCCAGCCAGTCTGTCAGATTTCAGGCTCACCAAGCCTCCACAATTGCATGAGCCGCATCCTTAAGATCTATCTATCTGTTCTCTCTCTCTCTCTCTCTCTCTCTCTCTCTCTCTCTTCCTTCTCTAGGTAAAGATCAAGGATTCTCTCTCTCTCTCTCTCTCCCCCCCACCCCCCACCCCCCATCTACCTATGTACATACTTCTGGTCTGTTTCTCTGGACAACCCTGTCTCCTATAGATAGCAAAGAAAAGACAGAAAAAAGGTGGAAAGTTTAGGGTCTTGCAAGCAAAATGAACCCACAGATGTGAGGACTCACACACCTTTCTCCACCATTGAAATAAGCAAATACACAGAGAACCCCACTAACATATCTAGACTACACTATCCAGAGAGAAAAGGTTGCAATTAAACTAAAAACTCTTGCTTAAAAAAAATTCATTACTGGCTTGGCACCTGTGGCTTAACAGGCTAAGGCAACAGCCACGTACACCTGAGTTGGTGGATTTGAATCCAGCCCTGGTCCACCAAACAACAATGACGGCTGCAACCAAAAAATGGCCGGGCATTGTTGGTAGGCGCCTGTACTCCCAGCTACTTGGGAGGTGGAGGCAGGTGACTCGCTTGAGCCCAGGAATTGGAGGTTGTCGTGAGCTGTCATGTCACAGCACTCTATCCAGGATAACAACTTGAGGCTCTGTCTCAAAAAAAAAAAAAAATCCATTACCATAAAAATGAACCAGGGGGAAATGAAATGTACATCAAACTACTGCAGAAGACAATCCTTTTTTAATTCACATACATCAACAATGCCAAAATAACCATGAAGAAAGAAGAAAAAAACTGTAAGCCCAAAACTAAAAAGAATTAAACATGATCAAACATTTGAGAATATGAAAACCCACCTTAAACCAGAAATTCAAAACTGATGAAGAAAGGAACCAAAAGGAAAATTTTAAATAAGGCAAAATGAAAAGAAAATATGTAGAACTCAAGAAAGAACTAAGAAAAAGTCAAAAATATTTCAGATAATAAAGAGTAAATGACAAGATGTGCAAGGTAGAATAGACCAAAATGAAATTTTTCATGAAAGACACCCAAGAAAGGCAGGAAATAACAACATGTTGACAGCAGCACCACCCTGGGTGATCCCAGCAGCCAAGCAGAGTCAACCCTGGTTAGTACTTGTATACGAAGAAATAATCACAACTTTAAAAATAACATCAAGGAACAAGTAAAAAAGAGGCAAAGGGAAAGTAGAAAGAGAGGAAGGCAAAGAACAAGGCATGTTCATATTATTAGAGTCTCTGAAGAAGAAAAATAAAAGAATGAAGAAAGCTACTATTTTAAATTATAATCCAAGAAACCCTTCCCAAAATAGAAGAAGACCCAAATCTCCAAAACCCAATGTCCCATAAGATATTTCAGAGCATTGCTAGGAGGAAAACTCTGTAGCTTCTTTTTGTGAAGCAGGTGTAATACTTTTATCAAAACCAAAGTATTAAAAAAAAACTAAAAACCAGTATTGTTTATAAATATCAATGCAAAAATGCTATATAAAACATCCACAAAACAATTATAACACCATGACCAAGTAGGACTTATTTCATGAATATTATATTGGTCCACTAAGGAATACACAGTATTCCTTAAGGAAATCCATTAATACCATATATCACATTAATAAATCTGGGGAGAAGATGATGAGATTATCTCCATAGATGCCTAAAAGTCTACAACAAAATTCTCAAGACTTACTCATGATAAAAACACTCAAAAAAATAGGAATAGAGATATACCATCTTATCATAGTAAAAGAGGTCGATGTGCCTTAAGATGATGGTGCCATGGTAGCCAGGAGTGCAGCTGACACCCAGTTTTGATACTTAAATACAGGTACAGCTACAGGTGGGGAAAAAAATGAGCAGAATTTTACTACAGTTACAAAGAATCTCGCTCAATGTATTTATAGGTGATAAAATAGTAACTCTATAGTGGAACAACCCTACAAATACCACCTTAATCAAGTAATCAAGGTTAACATTGCCAATAATAGCATATTGAAATATCAGATATCAATAGCATATCAGATATCTCCTGATATTCCCTGAAATGAGAAAAAAAATCATTTCCGTAGTATTCTCCCCCAAAAGGCATAAGGTCAAGTTAAAGGAGAAAAAATTCCAGGCTGTGATAGTTGATTTTATGTGTTACCTTGCGTAGGCAAGGGAATGCCAAAACATGCGGACAGATATTGTTCTGGCTGTCTCTGTGAGGGTGTTTCTGAATGAGATTAACATTTTAATAATTAGCTGAGATTGCCCTCCATGGTGTGGGTGGCCACCATCCTGTCAGCCAAAAGTCTGAATAAAACCCAGGCCAACTTTTCCCCAGTGAGGGACAGTTGTCATGCCTGGCTCTGCACTGCACTGCCGGCTCTTTCTGATTCCACAGCAACTTCCAGCCTTCAGATTCAATCTGAGAAATTGCTTCCACAGAGGTTACACCTGCCAGCCTCCAGAATCACGTAAACCTGTTCTTATAATAAATCTCTTTGTGTGCAAGTGTGTGTGTGCATGTGTATGTGCATGAGTATGCATGTATGGGCATATGTGCATGTATGTGTGCATGTGTGCATGTGTGTGCATGAGTATGCATGTGTGCATGTATTCATGTGCGTGCATGTCTGTGCATGTGTGGGTATGTATGTGCATGTGTGTATGTGTGTGTGCCTGTGCAAATGCGTGTGCATGTGCATGTGTGTGTGTGTGGGTGTGTATGTGTGTATGTGTGTGCCTATGCAAATGCGTGTACATGTGCATTTGTGTGGGTGTGTGCTATGTGTGTGGGTGTGCATGTGTATGCATGTGCATATGTGTGCACATGTGTGCATGTGCATGTGTGCAAGTGTGTGCATGTGAATGTGCATGTGTGTTCATTTCTGTGTGCGTGTGTGCACATGAGTGCGGTCAGCTCTGTCTCACTGGAGAACCCTGACTGATGCCCGAGCAGACTCAAGACACATTCTGCAGAATAACTTTCCAGTACTCTGCAAAGGATCAGGGTCAGGAAGGACAAGGATAAGGGCCTCTGCAGACTGAACGAGATTGATAAAACACGCAGTGGAGGGCAATATAGTATCCTAGACTGGATCCTAGAACAAGAAGTGGCTATTGGGAGGAACTGATGAAATTCAAATGTCTATAGGAAGTTAATAATAATACCCCAGTGTTAAGTTCCTGATTCTAATCATGTGGTCATCAAATCACATGTGGTTATATAAAAATTAGGGAATGCTGGGTAAAGGCTGTGCAATAAGTTGTTCTGCCACTTTTCTGTTAAGTCCAGAACTATTTCAAAATACAAAGTAAAATTTACTTGAATATTTTTACACTTATCGTGTGGTAAAGGATAAGGGTCTTACTGGCAGCCATCTGTTCTCTAGATACAATTAAATAATCTGGCCTCCGCAGATACATTTCAATTGATTGGGAAGGTGTGATTTGGGAGGAGAGCGTCCTATGCCTGGGTCATATTGATTTGGGGGAGCCCTTTGGCAAACCAACACTACTGTACAGAAAAATACAAGTGCTATCTCAAAGTAGGCACAGGGTGCTTAATAAAGCACGCAAGAAAGGGTAGCAGAGCACCAGTGGAAGAAAGGAAGGCAGGAAAGTCTTCTCCAAAGCAGAAAAAGAGACTGGGCATGATGACTCATGCCCGTAATCCCAGCACTTTGGGAGGCAGAGGCAGGAGGATTGTTGAGGCCAGAGGTTTGAGATCAGTGTGGGTTAGCATAGCAAGACTCCATTTCCCGATTTCCACACACAAGAACAACTAGGACGGCTTGGCAGTGTGTATTTGTATTCTAGCAGAGGAGAGAGGATCACTTGAGCTCTGATCGTGTCACTGCACTCCAGCCTGGGCAACAGAGTGACACTCAGTCTCGAAACAAACTAAATAAATAAATAAATGAAAACAAATTAAGTATTAAAAAGCCTAGGGTTTAGGAAGCAGAATGGTTGCACTGGACACTTCTAGCCAAGCATCATAAATACAAATCCTGCAGGTGCTAGGCCAGAAATCTAAACGTAGTCCCGGTAGGTGACAGCAGGAAGGAAGCCTGTTTAAAGGTATTCAAGTATTTACATTTTAAACTGGAAAGGCATCTGAATTTACCACATAACTTATTCAATTTCAATCTATGGTAGGCTCCAGAGTTTAAAGAGAAGGTAAAAATGATTCTGAAGTACCTGTCTAGCCTAGCATTAGATTAAAATGTAGACCTGGACTTAAGGCACAAACTCAGTTGAGAACTAAAGAATGTGTTTTGGAAATAAGACCTAGAATATTTTGAAATAATACTTTTCCATTAAATTGAAATACTAAGACTTAGAAGGGAGGAATGCAGAGAGTAACCACAAAACAGTCTCGCCTCAAACTCAGCGGGTCGTTCTGTGCACTTTGCACAAGCTCATCCCAAGACTCCTCCCACCCCAGAGATACCCTGGAATGGCTTTGGACCCACAGAGGAGAAAGTCTCTTGCACTCAAAAGTAAACAACCTTCCACAACCCAGAGTACTCATTTCAGTGGTGATTTGAATACCCAAGTTGAAAATAGAGTAACAGAGAGGAAAGTAACAGAAAATGACATCAAATTTGATTTTCAAAAGATACAAATACGTATGTTGACAATAAGGTCATTACTATAAACACAGTAAAATGCACATGCAAAAATGTAAACCGCAGTTTAGATGAATGTTTGTAACAAAGGGGAGTTCCTGCATTCTATCTGTACAACAAGTAAAATTTGGTAAGTATCTACAGAAGATTCAAGGTTTGCTCCAGAGAATAAAGCATTCAAGTTTCTTTTGTTAGTTGGGGTTTTAGCTAAACGTGTGGTTTGGGGATTGCTTTCTCTTCAGTCAAGCTCTGTAATCACCCTCTCAGGAATCACTCCTATAGCAATGGCCAAGAGAAGAAGCCCCAAGAACTCATAATTTTTCATAATAAAGGAAGTTTGCGGAGAGAAACAAAATTATTCTTTTATATTAAAATACCACAAAGGGTTTTATAAAGTCAAATACCAAAGGGCATAAGAACTTAGAAATAGAACCATATGTCACTATGAAATTCAAAAGCTTATTTCAACTGTTGACATCTAACAACATTCTAAAAAATGAAATACAGGGAAAAAAGGTAAGTTTCCATATGGCGTAAATCACTGAATATTTTTTTGCAAAGGTCTTCCATTCTCCCTTTCTAATAAGGATTTGTATGTTGTACTTTCATCATCTTTGGAGTTAAATCATGAAAACAAGAGTCCATATCTGTAAAATAAATGTTTCCTAACCACCTCATTCTGCTGTAACTTTTGTTTGTTTTCCACAAAATATCATTTGAGAAAAATTAAACATCTTCGCAGACGAGAAAGCCAGACAGCACAGCCTATTATAAGAGATGCTAGTGTCTTATTAGAGCTGGCACAATGACATCCTGCCTCATAATGACTGCTCCCAGGTATCAAAATCATAGGCATCTTTTAAAACAAGCAGAATTCTGACCATCTCAGCTGTGTCTATTTTCCATCTTTCAAGCTTGATAGTTATTCCTTTCATAAGGATAATGAGTGCCACGCTGGGTCATACAAGCCAGCTACATCTGTTCTGCCTTGTTTTCTAGATATTACGTTCATTGTATTTCACAGCATGAGCCCCCAATCAAGATCCTGAATATTGCTTCATGACAAATGCCACAGACAAAAAAATGGTCCAGTGCCAAAGTCATTGTCACAGCTCCAGCCCATCCTCTTGAACAATGCCTCTCATTGCTCACATTTTTCCTTAGACAAAGGTACCATAGAAACTGCCTTTTCAAACTGAGAAACTTTGTCCAATATTTGCATAAATGTGTCAACTGTGAATTGGCTCCTATGCCTTTCCAAGCACCTCACTATCTGGACTCGTTCTGTCACTCCACTTGTCATCCCTCCGAGCTCCCCATCTCATGGTAACCTTTCAGCCTTTGGGATAGGAAAGCTCGGGAGAGAGGAATGTGAGATGAGACCACCAGGCCTGCCTTTGAGTGGTCTGATGATGCCAGAAGGTCCAGGGGGTTCACAGCACAGCCAGAAAAGAGATAGTTGAGGCAGCCTGAAACCTCAACTAACCAAAATCCCCAAGACATGATGCATTCTGGAATCACAGACTTAGAAATTGTTCAGGTCCCTTAGAGTTCGTCTGATCAAACCCCACATATTATACATAAGTGCACTGAGGCCCCAGCATGTTAAATGCCCACGTAACCTCTGTCGACACAGCAGACTTGAGACCAGGACTCCTAGCTGGCTGCCATGCCCTCTGCAGAGACACTCATGCTGGTTACTTACCCCGAATGGAAGCCTCATTCAAATCCAAGAACCAGACGTTTTTCTGTTACTCTAGATTTTCATAAACCTTATTTCTAAAGCAATTCTCAAAATATGAATTCAGTTTTTATCCTTGTACATTGTATGCATTAACAATGATAACTGATCTCCCTAAATTTAGCATTTTGCAGCTGAGTGATCAAAGTAGAATGAAACAACAGCGGAGTGGCCCACACCTGTAATCCTGGTACTCTGGGAGGCCAAGGCGGGAGAATCACTTGAGATCAGGTGTTCAAAACCAGCCTGAGCAAGAGTGAGACCCCTTGTCTCCATAAAAAATGGAAAAGTTAGCTGGGCTTGGTGGTACATGCCTAAAGTCACTGCTACTTGGAAAGCTAAGGCGGGAGGATTGTTTGAAACCAAGATTTTGAAGTTGCATTATCTGTGATGCTGCCACTGTGCTCTAGCCAGAGCAACAGAGTAAAACTCTGTCTCAAAATAAAATGAAGGGTAAAACTTATAGGTGGCCAGATAAAATATATGTTGACCTGAATCAAATTGCCACTTTAAATGCATGCTGATTATTTTCTTGTAGTTTTTCTTTTTTCTCCTACGGTTAAGAACAAAAATAATTTGAATTAGCTAATTGGTTTCACATAATTAAGGTGTTTCTGCACTTATCCTGGGGATTTAAAAAATGGGACAGATCCTAATATAATAAAAACAGTAGCCCAATTTTCCAACTCTAATTTTTCCATATATTACAACAGAATCCATGTTCAATTTAATTTAGCAAGTATTTTTCAGTTCTTCGGATACGTATTTGGAGAGAGGGAGAAGAGAAAGCTCAAAGTAGTCCAAGACACAGCGTTCTCCTCTCTATTTCCCATCAACACAGAATCTCTAAACTTTACTGTTGTTTTTTAGTTGTCATTCTGAAAGTGTAAAATAGTGTCATCTTCCTGACAAAGACCTAACTATGTTTTGCAATTCCAGCCCTTCCCCACTTCCTAAAAACATAAGCCTCTTTGGTTTCAGGTTAATTGCTTCTTGCTGAAGTACAACCTGAAGTAGTTCTTTCAATGGGCCGTGACAGCAAATGGATGTGGTAGTCTTCTTAGGTCTGCAAAGGTCTCTGTTTCTCCCTCTTGTGAATGGTAGTGGAGTTAGGGATGGAGTCCCAGACCCACATGCAGGTGAAGATGCCACACCACTGTCCTCTGGCACCTTTTATTATATTGTAGCGGTTTCATTTTCATTTTCTGAGGTAATCTGTTTTTCACTGACAGCTGTTAAGATGTTCAATTTATCCCCAACTGCAGTTTCATTATGATGCCCATAGATTGGGCTAAATTATTAATTTTGCTCAGATTTTGAAATGCACTTTTATCTGAGGATGTAGACCTTTTTTGAATACTGATAAATTCTCAGCTGTTTTCTTTCCACACTTTTTTTCTTTCTTTCTTTTTTTTTTTTTTTGCCATTCTCTCTAGTCTCTTATTCTAGAAACCCTTTTGCAATACAAGGAAGCCTCTTGGTCATGTATCCATGTCCTTTATCTGCTCTTTCACATTTTATAAGTTTTTCTGTATAACTGACTATGTTTGGGTACATCCCTCAATACTTGGTTTTCTTTAATATCTGTGTGGTATTCACTCGTTTCTGTCCGATTATGTTCATTATTTTTCTTCTTTATTTTTAGATGTTATGTTTTCTTTAATATTAATGGAGTTCCTAAATAAACTCATTTGTTTCTTCAGATAATACCATTATTTTTTAATAGGTGGAGTGAATTTATCTTAAAATAGAAAATCTTCTTCGCTATTTTAACATTCATTTTCTGTGAGTGTGTTAGACTTTCAACTGGGAGATGCATCTGGAATGTGAGAGTTTTCCTCACACTTTACAAACCTCTGCCTAGAAGTCTGGTGTCATTCTACTGGCTCTTCGAGGACCCATTCAAAGGTCTTGACCTATCAGGGCACCAGGACCACCACTGACAGGGTCACTGAGTGAGCAGGTGGCTTATTTCAAATCCCGGTTTCGAGGCCATATCAGGGCTATCCTGTTCCTACAAGCTCACAAGTTTACAGCCTTTGCCCACATTTTTACCCCAAGAGAACTGAGCAAATAGCCAACCAGGTGCCAGCCCTGGAGTCCAGAGCTATTCTCTGCTCACCGTCCTTCATTTCTGTTCAATTTGGGGGCCCAAAGTGGTATTGATTTCAACATGGCTATTACAAGGAGTAATTCCACATACAAGATATCTCCACTTTTCCTTCCAGGCACTTGGTAGGATTTTACTTCTTAACCTTAGACACGCCCTGTGATTTGCTTTGATGAATGAAATACGAGCAAAAGCGATATGTGTCTCCCTGGGAGGGAGCTCCTGCCCTCCTTCCCTCCCCCATGGCACCCAGCAATGCCCCAGTCCTCTTGGATCTCACGGTGAGTCAACAGTCAGTGGGGACAGAGTGTGAACAAGAAACACATTTTCTGTTTTAAACCGCTGATATTTTGGTGGTGTTTGCTAGTGCAGCCTCCACCCAGACAGAGGTATTTTGGTCTTTTCACTTTTTTCTTTTCTTTTTAAACTTTTATGTGTTGTAAGTGTGCATCTGCAGTAGAGACGAGCGAAGCTTCAAAGCATGAATTTACAATGCAATCTTGTTCTATATACAACCTGTATCTCCAAGGAACTTTAAATATGGTGATATAAACAAAATAAATATGCACAAAACACTAAGCCAATGATGGACGTGTGTGTCACTGTCCAGGTGTGTGTCAGTGTCAAGTGTGTGTCACTGTCGGAGTGTGTCAGTGTCCAATGTTTATGAGTATGTGTCAGTGTCCAGGTGTGTGTCAGGTGTCAGAATGTGTGTGTCAGCATCCAGGTGTGTGTCAGGTGTCAGAATGTGTGTCAGTATCCGAGTGTGTGTCAGTGTCTGAGTGTGTGTCAGTGTCTAAGGGTGTGTCAGTGTCCAAGTGAGTGTCAGTTTCCAGGTGTTTCAGTGTCTAAGGGTGTGTCAGTGTCCAAGTGAATGTCAGTTTCCAGGTGTTTCAGTGTCTAAGGGTGTGTCAGTGTCCAAGTGAATGTCATTGTCCAGGTGTGTGTCAGGTGTCAGAATGTGTGTCAGTGCCCAAGTGTGTGTCAGTGTCCAAGTGTGTGTCAGTGTCTGAGGGTGTGTAAGTGTTTGAGTGTGTGTCATTGTCCCAGTGTGTGTCAGTGTCTGAGTGTGTGTGTCAGTGTCCGAGGGTATGACAGGGTCTGAGTGTGTGTCATTGTCCCAGTGTGTGTCAGTGTCTGAGTGTGTGTGTCAGTGTCCGAGGGTATGTCAGGGTCCTAGTGTATGTCATTGTCCCAGTGTGTGTCAGCGTCCGAATGTGTATCAGTGTCCGAGGGTATGTCAGGGTCTGAGTGTGTGTCAGTGTCTGGGTGTGTGTCAGTGTCCAGGTGTGTGTCAGGTGTCTGAGTGTACATCAGTGTCAGAGTGTGTGTCAGTGTCCGGGTATGTGTCAGTGTCCAGGTGTGTGTCAGAGACTGAGTGTGTGTCAGGTGTCTGAGTGTACTTCAGGGTCAGAGTGTGTGTCATTGTCCAAGTATGTGTCAGTGTCTGAGGGCATGTCAGGGTCCAAGTGTGTGTCATTGTCCAAGTGTGTGTCAATGTTTGAGTGTGTGTCAGTGTCAGAGTGTCAGTGTCTGAGGATTGTCAGTGTCCAAGAGTGTGTCATTGTCTGAGTGTGTGTCATTGTGCCAGTGTGTGTCACTGTCTGAGTGTGTGTCAGTATCAGAGTGTCAGTGTCTGAGTATTGTCAGTGTCCAAGTGTGTGTCATTGTCCGAGTGTGTGTCATTGTTTGAGTGTGTGTCATTGTTTGAGTGTGTGTCAGTGTCCAAGTATGTGTCACTGTCCAAGTGTGTGTCAGTGTCTGAGTTTGTATCATTGTTCGAGTGTGTGTCAGTGTCCGAGTGTGTGTCATTGTTCGAGTGTGTGTCAGTGT
>CAUYON010056775.1:0-15430 GCA_963573935.1 Arctocebus calabarensis
AAATCTTTGGTCATTTGGTCTTTGAATTCCTTGACTTCTTGAGACAATTTTTGAAATGCACCCTGAATTTCTAAATCCAACTTTTCCTCTATTTTATTGATCTTGTTTGCAATCCAAATTCTGAATTCGATTTCTGATATCTCTGCCATCTGTTTATGCATAGGATCATCATTTGTGTCTGCCAAATTGTTCCTTGCGGGGGTTGATCTACTCTGGTTGTTCATGTTTCCAGAGCTTTTCTACTGATTCTGCCCCATGATTATTTTACACTGTTTGGCTGGATGAGCAGATAAGGACAAGTTGAGTTGGGGGTTCTAGGAGTAGTGATTGACCAGTCCTTCACATGAAAGCTGGGACTTGTGTCTGTACCTTTTCCCCTAGAGTTTTGCCAAGGACCCGTAGAATGCTAGTACTTGCAAAACTGGGGACCTTCTTGGTGTGGTGGGGTTAAGTGGCTTTGTCTTATTTTCAGCTGGTCTCTGTCTTACCCTAGAGAATCAGTTACTGTGGTTTGAAGTCTGTGCTGTGGAGAAATACTAGCAGTTAATTCCCCATTCCTCCCACAGGCAACAATTGGAAAGGGAAAATCAAACTTTCCTACTACCACACACCCAGGGTACCCCTTTGGAAAGTCTTCTGGTGATTGGCCGAGTTGAAGACGTCCTGATCAATTGTCCCAGCCAGCACCAGCCTCAAATGGAAGAGTTAAAAAGTCTCTGGCAACTAGACAGCAAGGGTCTGCTGGAAGCTCTAGTACAACTCACTCCTGTGTTCTGTGAACTCAGGAGGCCTCCCCCCAGCAAGTAGATTAGTCTGGAAAGGTTGATGTCTCCTTCCCCTCCCTTGCCCCTCTGTCACACCCAGTCACTGGTAACCCTGCTGTGCTGTGATCCAGTTTCCTCCAATGAGCAGATGCTCCAGAGATTTGTGCCTACCTGGGTCACAAGGAGGTCTGTGGCTCCTTGGCCAGTCTGCCACTCTCCATCACTGTTTGGCAGGGGGAGTTGAGGCCTGACAACCTGGGTACTTGATAGGGGCTGGGATGATTCACTCAGTTCCAGCCCTGTCCCTGATTGATGTAGCTGATAGAACAGAACAAGTTCGCAGAATTTGTTTCTTTCATGGGTATTGGGCTGCAACTGGATCTTACAAAGTCTGTGAGTTCTAGCCCTTTATCTCAGCTTTCATCCCCTGAGGGCCAAGTGTATCTGATGCTGAGTAAAGCTGTCTCTGCCCGGTCTGCTCTACTGGTGGCTGCCACTGGAGAAGCCACCCAGCTTCCACTGGCGACCCAGAGAGACTGGGAGTATCTCCTCAAAACATCCCCAGGGGTGCGAGCCCCACTGCCATTGTTCCCGCAGCTGTGGCTGCCACTCCATGCCTCAGGGGACTGCCTCTCCAGCTGAGCCTCCTCTCGGCTCACTTTCCTCTCACCACTCCTGAGCTGGAAAATCAGCACAGATCAGCAAGTCTGCACCCCGGCCACACCTCTTGAGAAAATGTCTAAGAATCTGGACTCCATGGGGGACTGGCCTCCAGACCTTGGGGTGAAAGTGGAGGGGAGTGCTGGGAGTTCCAACTTGCAGGTAGAGAATATGTACAGTTTTATACAGCTTTATGCCTGGCAGGAGAGTACCATGGCACCCTAGTAGGGGAAGGAGGTCTGGTTTTTAGAGAGTCTCTCACGTGGTATAGAGTGGGAAGACATCTGAACTATGCTTGCTTGTTTTTATGAAGGTATAGAGTATACTGCCAGCCATTATCATGGGGGCGAGTACTCCCGTCTTGGCATGTGCTCTGTGCCTTTTGTTTGCATCCTTGGTGTCGCAGGTCACCCCAGCTGGGTTGATATATGTTCTTTGACCTTCTCTTTTGGCTCAGTTCCAAACCATCAGCATTCTTGCTAAATTTCTGTCTTTAACTCTCCTTATGGCTGGGATCCTCTGTGGAAAGCTGGCTACCAAGTGTCTTCTTGGCTCCTCCCTCTCCCAGTAGTGTATTTTTGATGCTACTTCAATTGCCTGGAGAGTCCTCCTCATAAAATATTCACCCAGGCCAATTTCTTCAAGAGTTTTCCCTGCACTTTCTTCTAGTATTTTTATAGTTTCATGTCTTAAGTTTAAGTCTTTAATCCAGTGAGCATCTATCTTAGTTAATGGTGAAAGGTTTGGGTCCAGTTTCAGTCTTCTACAGGTCGCCAGCCAGTTCACCCAGCACCATTTGTTAAATAGGGAGTCTTTTCTCCACTGAATGTTTGTCATTGCCTTGTTAAAGATCAAATAACGGTAGGTAGCTTGGTTCATCTCTTGGTTCTCTATTGTTTTCCATTTATCTACCTCTCTGTTTTTATGCCAGTACCATTCTGTTTTGATCACTATTGATTTGTAGTGTAGTCTGTGGTCTGGTAGTGTGATTCCTCCTGTTTTGTTTTTATTTATGAATAATGTCTTGGCTATTCGAGATTTTTTTTCTGATTCCATATAAAAGATGTATTATTGTTTCAAGATCTTTAAAGTATGACAATGGAGCTTTAATAGGGATTGCTTTACAATTGTATATTACTTTGAGTAGTATGGACATTTTAACAATGAAGATTCTTCCCAGCCATGAGCATGGTATGGTTTTCCATTTATTTACATTTTCAGCTATTTCTTTTCTTAAAGTTTCATAATTCTTTTTATAGAGATCTTTCACGTCCTTTGTTAGGTAAACTCCCAAATATTTCATCTTCTTTGGTACTACTGTGAATGGAATAGAGTTCTTGACTTTTTTTTCAGCTTGGCTACTGTTGGCATATATAAATTCATAAATTCAGATTTATGAGTGTTGATTTTGTACCTTGAGACACTGCTGTATTCATGATCACTTCTAAGAGTTTTGTAGTAGAATCCCTGGTGTTTTCCAGATATACAATCATATCATCTGGAAAGAGTGAAAGTTTGATCTCTTCTGACCCTATATGGATACCCTTGATCACCTTTTCTTCCCTAATTGCAATGGCTAAAACTTCCATTACAATGTTAAAGAGCAGTGGAGACAATGGATAACCTTGCCTGGTTCCTGATCTGAGTGGAAATGATTTCAATTTAACTCCATTCAATACGATATTAGCTGTAGGTTTGCTGTAGATGGCCTCTATCAGTTTATGAAATGTCCCTTCTATACTGATTTTCTTAAGTGTTCTGATCATGAAGAGATGCTAAATATTATCAAAAGCTTTTTCTGTATCAATTGAAAGAATCATATGGTCTTTGTTTTTTAATTTGTTTGTGTGCTGTATTATATTTATAGATTTATGTATATTGAACCAGCCTTGAGACCCTGGGATAAAACCCATTTGGTCATAGTGTATAATTTGTTTCATGTGCTGCTGGATTCTATTTGTTAGGATCTTGTTGAATATTTTTGCATTAATATTCATTAGTAATATTGGTCTATAGTTTTCTTTTCTTTGTTTTTTTCCTGGTTTAGGGAACAAGGTTTGCTTAATAGAATGTGTTGGATAGTATTCCTTCTTTTTGTATATTTTAGAAAAGGTTGAGTAATATAGTTACTATTTCCTCTTTAAAGTTTTGGTAGAATTCTGTTGTGAAAGCATCTGGTCCTGGGCTTTTCTTTTTTAGGGAGATTTTGTATAGTTGATGCTATTTCAAAACTTGATATCATCCTGTTCAACATTTCCACTTCATTCTGGCTGAGTCTAGGAAGGTGCAGTGCTTCCATGTGTTGGTCAGTTTTCTTCAGATTTTCTTATTTCTGAGAATAGAGTTTTTGTAATATTCGTTAAGGATTTTTTGAATTTCTAAGGAGTCTGTTGTTATTTCATCTTTACCATTTTTGATTGATGAAATTAGACATTTTACTGTTTTTTTCTGTTTAGGTTCACTAAAGCTTTATCTATTTTATTGACCTTTTCAAAAAACCAACCTTTTGATTTATTGATCTGTTTTATAATTCTTTTGTTTTGAATTTCATTTAATTCTGCTCTTATTTTGTTTATTTCTTTTCTTCTGTTGGGTTTGGGGTTGGAATGTTCTTCCTTTTCCAGTTGCTTGTGATGTCCCATTAAGTTAACTTCTTCTCTTTCCATTCTCTTGAGGAAGGCTTGCAATGCTATGAATTTCCCTCTTTGGACTGCCTTTGCAGTATCTCAGAGGTTCTGATAATTCATGTCTTCATTGTTGTTTTGTTCCAAAAATTTGATAATTTCTTTCTTAATCTTGTCTATGACCCATCTATCATTCAGCATAAGGTTATTTAGCTTCCATGTTTTTGTATGAGTATACAGATTCCTGTTGTTACTGAGTTCAACTTTTATTTCATGATCATCTGAGAAGATGCAAGGAATAATTTCTTTTGTTTTTAATTTGCTAAGGTTAGACTTGTGACCTAAGATGTCATCAATTTTGGAATACGTTCCATGGGCTGATGAGAGAATGTGTATTCAGTTTTGTTAGGATGAAATATTCTGTGGATGTCTGTTAAATCCAGATGTTGAATGGTTAAGTTTAAATCTAAAATTTCTTTGCTTAGCTTCTTATTGGAGGATCTATTCAACACTGCTAAAGGAGTGTTAAAATCTCCAACTACTATGGAGCTGAAGAAAATCAAGTTGCTCATGTCTGTTAGAGTTTTTCTTATAAATTGAGATGCATTCTGGTTGGGTGCCTAAATGTTAATAATTGAAATCTCATCATATTGGGTATTACTCTTAATAAATATGAAGTGTCCATTCTTATACTTCCTTACTTTTGTTTGGTTTAAAGCCTATTTTTTATGTGAATAAGATTGCAACATCTGCTTTTTTGTGCTTTCTACTTGCCTAGAATATAGATGACCATCCCTTCACCCAGAGTCTATATTTATCTTTTAAGGTAAGATGAGATTCTTGTATGCAGCAGATATCTGGCCTGAGTTTTTGTATCCAGTCGGCCAACCTGTGCCTCTTTAGAGGACAATTTAACCCATTCACAGCAATAGAAAATATTGATAAACCTGGTGGAAATTTGGGTATTGATTTGTTTGACAGTCCAGTGGACATTTTAATCCTTTCACCACTGTGGAAATTGGCATTTGATCAAAAGTTTCTGAGTGTGTTTACTTTTGTGGTGGAGGATTGCATTGGTCATTATGGAGGATAGATCTGAGGGTATCCTGGAGAGCTGGTTTAGTTATAGCAAATTTCTTCAACATGTGGATGTCATTAAAGTATTTAATTTCTCCATCATAAATGACACTCAGTTTAGCTGGATACAGGATCTCTGGTTGCCCAGAGAGACTGGGAGTGTCCTTTCAAAATATCCCCAGGGGTGTGAGCTCTATTGTTCCCATTCCAGCTGCTGTTCTGTGCCTCGAGGACACTGCCACTTCTGTGTGGTTCCCTTGCAGCTGAGGTTGTATGTCAGCTGAACGTCCTCTCCTCTCTACTGTGCTGGAGAATCAGCACAGATCAGCAATAACCCATGCCCCATCCACATCTCTTGAGAAAATGCCCAAGAGTCTGGACTCCACAGGGGACAGGCTTCTAGACCTTGGGGTGGGAGTGGAGGGGAGTGCTGGGAGTTCAAAATTGCAGGTAGAGTATATATACAGTTTTATGCCTGGGAGGAGAGTGACATGCACCCTTGTAGGGGAAGGAGATCTGTTTTTTAGAAGGTCTCTCCCATGGGATAAAATGGGAGGATATTTGAACTCCACTTGCTTGTTTGTATGGAATATATTGTGAGGCGTTCTCATAGGGGAGGGGACTCCCATCCGCTTGGCGATGATTTTGGTACCTTTTTTTGTATACTTGGGGTCACAGCTCATCTCAGCAGGGTTGATGTGCATTCTTCGACCTTCTCTCTTGGCTCTGACCTGAACTATCGGCTTTCTTGCTAAACTTCTGTCCTTTAACTCTCTCTCTGGATGGGAGCCTCTGTGGAAAGCTGGCTGCAGTTGGCCATCTTGCCTTCACCCTTCAGTCTCAGTTCTTTAAACAAGTCTGTTCAAGAAATCTATTTCTTCTTGATTAAGTCTAGGGGGAGGGTGTGATTCAAGATATTGATCCATTTTCTTCACACTGTCAAATTTCTGGGCATAGAGTTTCCTGTAGTACTCAGAAATGAGCTCTGGATCTCTGTGGCATCTGTTATTTTCCTTTTATCATTTCTGATTGAGGTTATTAGAGATTTTACTTTTCTTTTTCTAGTTAATCTGGCCAAAGGTTTCTTGATTTTATTTATTTTTTTCAAAGAACCAACTTTTTGTTTTGTTAATTTTCTGAATTATTCTTTTGTTTTCAATTTCACTGATCTCTGATTTAATTTTGGTTATTTCTTTTCTTCTGCTGGGTTTGGGATTAGACTGTTCTTCTTTTTCCAATTTCCCATTTCTATTTCCAAACTCAGGAACAGATGATTCATGAGTTTGTTGAGATGTTCTCCTTCTGTTTTTCGAATGTAGGCATCTAGTGTAATAAATTCCCCTCTTAAGACTGATTTTGCTGTCTCCCACAGGTTTTGGTAACTTGTGTCTTCATTGCTGTTATGTTTGAGGAATTTAGCAATTTCCTCTTTTATCTCTTCCTGAACTTAATTATCATTGAGCACAACATTGTTTAATTTCCATATCTTTGTTTTGGGATGAAGGTTTTTGTTAGAGTTGAGTTCCACTTTTATTGCCTTGTGTTCTGAGAAGATACAAGGTATAATTTCTACTTTTTGAATTTTGCTAAGGTTTGACTTGTGTCCCAGGATGTTTTTGATTTTGGAGTATGTACCATGGGCTGACAAGAAAAATGTAGATTTGGGATGTTGTGTTCTGTGTATGTCTGTTAATCCCATTTGTTCTAGGGTCATATTTAAGACCTTTGTATCTTTGTTTAGTTTCTGTTTACAGGATCTGTCCACTTCTGTCAGAGGGATATTAAAGTCCCCAACTATTATGGTGTTATGGCATATCATATTGCTCAGATCCATCAAGGTCTGTTTCATAAATCTAGGAGCATTTAAGTTGGATGCATAAATATTTAAAGATAAGATGTTTTCTTGTTCTACTGTTCCTTTGACCAGCATAAAGTGTCCATAGTTGTCTTTATTATTTTAAAACTCACAAGAATCCTTCAGGGGAAGATTTCTCAGTACCCACTGACTCCAGTTCCCATGAGGTGTGGGAGTCCCTTAGCCTGTCCCAAGAGTGGAGTTATGATCCCCGCAGGCAGAATTAAGAAGGTTGTGCTTTAGGCCCCTGCTAAGACCTTCTCATGACTTTCTCACAATGGCAGCGCCCTGGCCAGCAAGAGCTTCTCAGTATGGCTCCCTTGCCAACCAACAAACATATGGCAAGTCCACTCCAACCATCATTTAAATCTGGTTGCTGTATGCTGCTGAGTCTGCCTACTCTTCCAAGCTTTCCACTCAATATGCAGCTTCCCCCAACAACTGAAAACTTCAGAAAAGCTTCCTCCCATCCCAGACCTTTGTGAGCAGCCAGGTGATCTGATCCAGGCACAATCCATTGTCTAATTCATCAGATTTCCACCACTCTGGATCATATGCTGCATCTACCTCACCACCTCTTCACTGTGTTCCCTGAACTATGACTCTGGGTAAGGTCCTGGAGCCAGGTGCAGCTGGGTTTTCTCTTTTTACCCAGTCATTCTAGGAGAGCTCAGCTGAAAAATTCTTCTGGTCTGCCATCTTGCTCTGGCCTCCTTATTTAAAATTCTTTGCTTGGAAATTCATAGATCTCCATTTCTTTCTTTGTTTCTTTGTTTGTTTGTTTGTTTGTTTGTTTCTTTCTTTCTTTTTGACAGAGTTTCACTATGTCACCCTCAATAGAGTGCAGTGGCATCATAGCTCACAGCAACCTCAAATTTTTGGGCTTAAGTGATTCTATTTTCCCAGCCTTCCCTGGTAGCTGGGACTATAGGTGTCAGTCACAACACTTGGTTATTTTTTTGTTGTAGTTGTCATTGTTGCTTGGCAAGACCTGGGCTGGGTTCAAACCTGCCAGCCCCAGTGTATATGGCCAGTGCCATAACTGCTGAGCTACAGGTGCCAAGCCACATCTCCATTTCTTTAGGGTTAGTCACTGGCACTTTATATCATTTGTTTATGTCGTGTTTTCCTGATTATTCTTCATCCTGTGGCTATGTTTTGGTGTCCATGCATTTGCAGAAGCAAGCACTTACTCTAGTTCTTGCAAACTGGATTTGTCTGGGAATGCCCTTTTGCACTAAACCTATCCGGAAAATTTATTCTGGCCAGCTGGCATTGTTCCTAAACCTAGGACCATTGTGGCTATTGTGGTGCTCCAAGTGCTCAAAGTTTGGGATACACCACTGTGGCTGGCATAATCCTTGTATGGAATGTCATTGCCACTTAGGCTAGTGTAGAGCTGTAGCATTTCTAAAGCTTGTGCCACAGAGGCTGATACAGTGCTGGGGTATGTCTGAAGCCCACAGCTGCTGAGGTCTGCCTACTGTTGGGTTAGTTGAAATCCAGGGCTGCTGTAGTCAGCTGACAGTACTGCAGACTGATGATTAAATCTTCCTCAAAAGGGCTACAGGATCCTATTTAGAACATCCGAGGCTCATTTTGTGGGTATAGTCCTAGAGTCAGGGGTTGCAGTGTCTTTCTGGTGCTGAGTCTTATTGAAGTGGGTCTGGTATTAGGGTCCAAGGGAAAGTCTTACACTCATTTCTCTGTCCTTCCCCCAACTGACTGTCTAGGGTTGGGGCAGACCTGATGCAGTAATGTAAATCTATCTTTTCTACCCTGTTTAATGCATATTTCATTCATTTATTTTATTGGTATATAATGGTTGCACATGTTTTGGAGATACACATGTTACTGTATATGATGTGTAAGGATCACATAAGAGTAATTAAGATATTCATCACTTCAAACATTTATCTTTCTTTGGTTGGTAATACCACAATTCTTCTCTTCTAGCTGTTTTAAAATATATAATGAATTATCAACTATAACTGCTTAACTATACTGTCAAACACTAGAATTAACTTCTTCTATCTAACTGTATTTTTGTACCCATTAATGAACTGAATCTATTTTTTATTATTGTGCTATAAGTAATTTCTGTGATCTTTCACGTGATTTTTTTTTTTAGCTCTTATGAAGGTATGTTTGTGCATGGATAGTTGTTCAAATGGACATTTCTGTGGGAAATAATCACAGAGAGTCCTGTTATGCCACCTTGCTTTAACTTCTCATCCATCAAATAACCAATGAAAAAATAAAATAAGGTATATCCATACAGTGGAATATTATTCAGCAACAAGAAAGAATTCAATACTGATACATGCTGCAACATGATTGAATCTTGAAAACAGTATGCTAAGTGAAAGAAGCCAGACACAAAAGACCACATGTTGTATGATTCCAATAATATAAAATGCCAAGAATAGGTAAATACACAGAGACAGAAAGCAGATTAATGGTTGTCAGGGCCTAGAAAGGTTGAGAAAAATGGAGTGATGATGAATATGGGTTTCTTGGGGGGGGGGATAATGAAAATGTTTTAAAACTGAATGTTTTGATGATTGTAAATTTCTGTGATGTATCCCCAAACCATTACATTGCAGACTTTAAATTGTTGAAGTGAATAGTATGTGAATTATATTATAATAATGCTGTTATAGACATAAAAAAGCATTAGAACATACAAGAAGGCAACCTGATCTATTTTACACAGCCAGAGAAGGCTGCCCTGAGAAAGTGTTGTCTAAGATGAAGTCTTCAAGGCGGGTAGGAGTAATCTAGATAAAGGGTGATTGGGAGGATAAGGGAAAAGTGTTAACATAAGAGGGTCTGCAGAGCATAAGAAGAGGTCTGAAAAGGCCAGCACAGCTACAGCTTTGAGAGCAAGGAATGGAGTGATGCAAATTGAGCTGGAAAGGCCAAAAGGATGACTACTTACTGTGGGAAGATTCTGTTCTAGGTGCAATATATATATCATTAGAGCCATACAAATTATATCTAATGTAATCTTTCCCATGATTCTTAAAGGTAGCAACAGTTTTAGTTAGGAACCAATAGTGTGGGGCTTTACAGATGATGTTCAAATTATTTTTCTTGGTCTTAAGAGAAATTGGAGAGCAGTGAAGAGAACATAACTAATACGTAATTAGGTTTGTATTTTTAAAATCTTCTGGCTATTATGTGAAGCAGTGCTAGGACTGGAGAGGTCATAAGCATTAAGCCTTGGAAGAGAACATTACACAGACGGAAAGCAGATTAATGGTCTGTTTGTATGCCAGCTTCTTCCATCCATCATCTGTTAATTTTTATAGAATCATTGGATGGACAGCATGAAGAAATGGAACTATTTAGAAAGCCTGGCACAGTGTTTTGCATGAAACTTGACAACTGTTTGTCAAATGCATGAATCATAGCTCCTTCATTCAATCAATTTTAAATAAATTAGCTGTCTCTGATAGGACAGCTCATTGAGTCCCTCAGGTGTCACCCTGTACATATCAGTTTGAGGAGAAGAGACTTGTATCATTTGATTTTATTGTTCTGGATACCTGATCTGGTAGTGAACTGCAGGAGTTCTGGGTATGGATGTTAAGAGTCAGACAGCCTCTGACTTTGGAAGTATGGGCTAGGCATTGTCCTGAGCCAAGCCTGATGAGTCAGCAGCAGCAAAGAGCCCAAGGGCTTGCTAAGAGCATCACTAGTGGAGGGTTTCATAACATTTCCTATTACTTAGAGGTCTTATTTATTAAGCATGAGATGCATCATATAACTTATTACCAGTACAATCAGAGTTTTGTATCCATGGGTTTTACTTCCATGAATTTAACCATCTGAGGATCAAAAACATTTGGAAAAAAAAGGTTCATTACATCTGTACTGAACATGTCCAGACTTTTTTCTTATCATTCCCAAACAATACAGTAAGACAACTGTTTCCATAGAATTTTGATTGTGTGTAGGTTATATCTAAATACTGCATCAATTTTGTAAGGAACTTGAGCATCTACAGGCTTTGATATCTGCAGGGAGTCCTGAAACAAATCCTCTGTGGATACCAAGGGATGAATACATGATCGGTCTCGGTGAAGAGAACTGGAAGTGATGGAGAAGGTGCTCAGTTGAGAACAAAAGTCAGTAGAGGCCCCAAGGCATAAGTTTAAAGAACTGATTGTTGGTGAGGGCAGCTGCCCTCACGCTGCTGATAGAACTCATTTTAGCAATACTGTGCTACCACCTCAGAGGTGGCAGCAAAGTAGAGGGTTATAGGTTTAGGGGGTATATTAATTTTCTAGCTGCCATAACAAATTACCACAAACTTTGTGGCTTAAAGCAACACAAATTTATTATCTTATAGTTATGGAGGTCAAAAGTTTTACATGAATCTCACTGGGATTACAATTAAGTTATCAGCAACCCCGAATACGTTTCTGGAGGCTCCAGGGAAAGTCCATTTTCTTGTCTTTTCTGCTTCTAGAGACTGCCTACAATTCTGGCCTCATTGCCAGTTTCTTACATTTTCAAAACTAGCAAAGTTGGGCTGAGTTCTTCCCCAGAACAGCAATCTTTCTGTTTCTCTCTTTTCTGCTTTCCTATGTTACTGTTATGGTCCCTGTGACTGCATTGGGCCCCCTCAGATTATGATAATCTCCCCACTGTAAGGTCATCTGATTAACAACCTTAATTCCATCTGTGCTCTTAATTCTGCCTTGCCATGTAACATAACATAACAAATTCAATGTTCCCATGGATAAGACATAGACATTTTCTGCCTGCCACTGAGGGAATGCAGAGTTCATGGAATGGTAATCATATCTATCCTCTCCTCTTGTCTTGGAGATAAGGTCGTACTACTTTTCTAAAAGACTGAAGGCACCTAAAACATTCACTTCTCCAATTATTGCAGGGTTGCTTATTATCTTCTCTGTGTATGTTGCCAGAAGACTGGACTGATAGAATACTTGAGGCCATTGGAATGTGGAGAAAGGGGTATTGGAGAAAGGGGTGGAGTGATACAGAGAATTATGTGTATTTGAGGGGTAAAGGGTAAGCAGGCATCCCCTGTTCTCACTTTCTGGTATGGAAGACTATGTGAATTTCCCTTGGGTTGAGTAAGGACCTCATAATGTAGCCTACTACTCCCTTTCCATCTTTTCCTTGTCTAAGGGTGGATAACTTGTGCTGTTAATACATGAACAGCAAAATATTGTGCTGGTGCTAGAGTGAGAGGATGAATGGATCTCTCATGCTGGAGTAATAATCACACAGTTTCCTCTTAAGAGTTTGAATTTCTGCTACAAAGAGGGGTTGTAGAGGGGTTCCAGATAGCCTCAGAAAAGATGGTGGGGTGGGAAAACCCCACTCAGCGTAATTACAATGGAGATAAGATATACTGTCCACCCCAAACCAGAGAGTATAGGTCCCAGAAAGGAGGCAGGTGCATGCATGGACTATACTCTTCTTTGCCAAACTGAAAAAGCCGTGAATATTTATTTATCACTGGGAATGGTAATGGGGGAACAGAAGACTTTGGTAGATCATAGTCAATAGCAGTTATTGCAAAAATAAAATCATTTGATGTTTGAATCAATTCAAAGAGGAGACTTCTAATAGTTAAAATAATGGTGACAATGATAATTAATACTTATATAGCAATTGGATGCTATACATTGAATACTTTTTATGTATTAATTCAGTTAATCCTCAAAAATTCCTGTGAATTAGGATTATATCTATTTTACAGTTGAGGAATTTAAGGCACAAAGAGAATAAGTAATATATGCAATATCATATAGATATAAGGGGTAGAACTAGGATTTAACCTGGCAAATGAGACTTAAATATTAATGTTTTCAAAGAACTAACTTTTAAAAAACATCTGAGTACATTTATGGGTAAGTATCATAAAAAGGCTTTTTATAGTCACTAGGATTCTGCTCTGCCATTTTGATCCATTCATTCACATATTCTTTATTAATACTGACTAAGAGCCCATCATGTTCAAGGAACAGCTGGAGTGAGGAAGCAGGAGAGAGAATTGCAGGAGCTGAAGAGAGAGAGGCAATGGGACAGTTTATGTAATGTCTTGGAGTTTTTGCAAGGACTTCAGTTTCACTCTCAATAAGACGAGGAGCCTTGGAAAGGTCTTTAGCAAAGAAATGATGTGACTTGGCTTATGTTTTAAAATATTTAATTTGGGACTTGGTTTTAAAATGGGCCAGGAGCATGGGAAAACTAAAATGGAAGCATTGCCAGCCAAGGAGATGTTGCAAGAGTCCATGAAAGAGGTAATGACAGCAGAGGAGGGGGTGAGACACAGATACATTCTGGATATATTTGGAAGGTAGAGCTAATTTATGGATTGGTCTGAGATCTGACATAGAAAAATAAAATTACTGCTAATTCTAAGGATTACTTATAGCTTGAAGCTCATCTCATCACCACCAGAGCTTTTAATAGTTGAGGCTGTGTCCATTATTATAATGCTTGTGAAGTACAGTTTAATTTAAAAAAAATTAATGCACACAAATTTTTTGATAAGGAAGAGGGCAGAGATGTGTAAGCGAGTAACAACAGCTTTGTGAAAACATCTCATAGGAGTGTGCTCATCATAGTATAAAATGATGAAAACTTCTGCTTTTAAGACATGTTATATGTAGAGATGTGTCCTCTCAGAAAAGGTATATTTGGGTTCTAACCCCCTGTATCCTAGACTATGACAGAGGTAATTAAGTTAAAATGAGCTCATTAGGGTGGGCCCTAATCAGTATGACTTGTGTGCTTACAAAAAGAATTAAGATTGGATCCAGACATGCACACAGGGGAGACACCACATGAATTATGAAAGCGGAGATCTAGGTGATGATTCTTCAGGGCAAGAAATGCCAAAATAAGTCACTGGAATTGAGGACAGAGACCTCCAGATATCTCTCACAGACCTCAGAAGGAATCCACCCTGTGGACACCTTGATTATGGACTCCTAGCCTCTAGAACTTTGAGATAATTTATGTTTTTAAAGCCACCAGGTGGTTGTACTCTATTATGGCAACCCTAGAAAACTTATGCAAGGTCTGTGAGCGAACATTTATAAAAATTGTAATTAACTATGATGGAGAACTGGCAGAAACAGGGAGCCACCCATGACCTAGACACTGAGACAAATGCTGAGCTGTGTAAGCTGGTGGCCAAGCAGGTACTGTTACCACATCATTGCACACAGTGTCAGGCACACAGCAAATCCTCAATAAATGTTTGTTGCCTGACAGAATGTCTAGGATATGTAACACCTAATATGTCATAGGTTCTCAACAAACACTGCTTTCTTTCTGCATTGATGTGGGCACTAAAAACTTTTGTAAAGTGCAACAGGCTTTAGATATCTTCTAGAGGAAACCAGCTATGCCAAGGTCAACACAGACGGATCGTGTTGCCAAGGGGCCTCTGGTCTCTCATTCCATATCACTGTGTCAAGATGCTGTAATCCAGGTAATGCGTGTTTGTAGCTTTTAGCAAGTCAGAACTCAAGTCTCTATCTTCATGGACTATGATAATGAAAAAAATAAAGAATGTAGAAATGCAA
This sequence comes from Arctocebus calabarensis, assembly GCA_963573935.1. Lineage (NCBI taxonomy): Eukaryota > Metazoa > Chordata > Mammalia > Primates > Lorisidae > Arctocebus > Arctocebus calabarensis. Next base: position 14,561 of record CAUYON010056775.1, read on the forward strand.
AGTAAAAATTGTAGCAACATTATGGTTCTTTAAAAGAAGATGAAATATTTGGGAATTTACCTAACAAAGGATGTGAAAAATCTCTGTAAAGAGAACTATGAAACTCTTAAGAAAAGAAAAAGCTGAGGATGTTAAAAAATGGAAAAACATACCATGCTCATGGCTGAGAAGAATCAACATTGTTAAAGTCTATACTACCCAAAGCAATATATAATTTTAATGCAATTCCTATTAAAGCTCCATTGCCATATTTTAAAGATCTTGAAAAAATAATACTTTGCTTTATATGGAATCTGAAAAAAGCCTCAAATAGCCAAGACATTACTCAGAAATAAAAACAAAGCAGGAGGAATCATGCTACCAGACCTGAGACTGTACTATAAATTGATAGTGATCAAAACAGCATGGTACTGGCACAAAAACAGAGAAGTAGATGTTTGGAACAGAATAGAGAACCAAGAGATTAATCCAGCTACTTACCATTACTTGATCTTTGACAAGTCAATTAAAAACATTCAGTGGGGAAAAGACTTCCTATTTAACAAATGGTGCTGGGTTAACTGGCTGGAGATCTGTAGAAGACTAAAACAGGACCCACACCTCTCACCATTAACTAAGATACACTGTCACTGGATTAAAGACTTAAACTTAAGACATGAAACTATAAAAATTCTAGAAGAAAGTGCAGGGAAAACTCTTGAAGGAATCAACTTGGGTGAATATTTTATGAGGAGGACTCCCCAGGCAATTGAAGCAGTATCAAAGATACAGTACTGGGACCTGATCAAACTAAAAAGATTCTGTACAGCCAAGAAGAACATAGTAAGTATAGTAAGCTGACAGCCCTCAGAATGGGAGAAAATATTTGCA
>CAUYON010056779.1:0-10676 GCA_963573935.1 Arctocebus calabarensis
GGAGTATTATGCAGCCTTAAAGATGGTGACTTTTCCTCTTTCATATTTACATGGATGGAGCTGGAACATGTTCTCCTTAGCAAAGTATCTCTAGAATGGAAGAAAAAGTATCCAATGTATACACCCCTAATATGAAGCAAACTTATATCTTTCAAGTGAAGGCTACAACCCAATTATTGCACAAGAAGACGGGGAAAGGGGAGAGGGAGGGTAGGGGAGGGAGAGAGTTGGGGGGAAAGGATAAAGGGTGAGATCACACTTGTGGTGCATATTTGAAGGGTCAGGAGAAAACGTCTAAAAACGGATCAAAAATGTTTTCACATAGTAAATGAGAAAATCTCATGAACATTATGTCAATCAGGTTGATAAAATATCTCAGATTGTATGTGAAGCCCTCACACTGTACCCCATGGTTGAACTAATGTACACAGCTATGATTCAATAAAAAAATAAAAAATTATGTAAGCAAGAATACATTTTACATTTGAAAAATACAAAATTCTCAATATACAGTAAAACAGCCTTTTACTCTTTAAAATACCACATCATGTGACTAGCGTGCATCTTGCTTCTTCATCTGACAATTTGAACTCTCAGAGGTGATATGTGGTTTTCATACACAAAATGAGTTATTCTCTGAATTCCCCAAATCACAACTAAGAACAGCAACATACATTTAAATCACAAGCTGCTGTCTTTCTGTGGTTGCTCCACTTTAGAAGCAAAAGATGGGTATAGCTGCTGGTGTCAAGGTGGACACACCTCAGCTTGCAACATGCCCTTCCCCTAGGAACCTATCTGCTCTAACTCCATTCACCATTCAGCCTGGCAGTCCTCACTCCTGCCTAAATCTACATAGTCCTACACTCAGGGCCCCAAAATAGCAAGAACATCATATATGTCAACGACAAACAGGTCTTGCACTATTTAATGCAATATATACTCTTGCACTATTTAATGCTCAGAAGAACCCATGGGAACACACACAGAGAATAAGAAGGAATAGATACTCAAGGGGATTCTATTCTACCTGTTTTCCCCCTAAAAATGTAATTAATATTTCTCTTCTACCTTTTCAATGTGTTGCATAAGGCTCTTTCTAATTGGGTCTCCCTTGTTCTCATTTCCTACCAAATTAAAATTCAGAATTGAGTTCTGTATCCCCCAAATCTACTTATCCTTAAAGAATAAAGCAAAGGTTACCAACACTATAACACCACCTCCAGTTTGTCAGTCCAGATCAACTTCTCCACCTTTCATACTCTTTGGACTTGCATATTCATCTAAGGCATATCCATCTTTTTAACCCTGGAAACTAATACAGAGGAGACACAATGATCTAAACCAAAACAGTCTAAAAAATAAAATAGGCATTGGAGGTTATGGAACCAAAAAAACAAAACAAAACATCATCTTAAGATCAACTCTCATCTCTGGCCAAAAACTGTCACATCCACATACTTGCACATGGTAAGAATCACAAGACAAATAAAAGACATACAGGTTCTAAATGAAGCCACTTTTCTACTGACCTGATCTTTAGCATATGTGTGTACTCCATTGCTCTCTGTCTCTAAAGAAAAATTGATCATAACAGTCATAATAACCAATTCTACAGTTGGAGAAATTCTCCAGGTAGCAGACAGAAAAGCAACATCCAGGTAACAAATACAGTAGAACTCCACAGTTAACCACCTCTCTACATTGACCACCCCCTTAATTTGACCTAATGTTCATAGACTGGACATGTATTACACATATGTATCAGTACAATAAACTCAGTTCCTTATGTTGACCACCTCCATATGGTGACCAGTTTGTTACTGTCCCTTAGTCAGTCAATGTACAGAGGTTCTACTGTACATTAAAAGCAAGTTAAAAATGCATCATCAGCTTTAATTACCTATAATGTTCACTGATGGGAATGTTCTGAGAGAAGTACAAAGCTGAAGTTCGTGCTCTCCAATGCCATTTCTTTGCAGGAAGGGTATAAAGGACACAGTCTTCCAACTCGTCTTGGAGCAGATCCACCAGCTGTTTATGTGAGCCTCCATAGAATGCCTCAATGATGAGAATACTCATTGGCCCGTTAAAACCTCCAGATTCTAGATAACAACCAAAAAAATTTATTTTTCAAATAAATACATATATCCAATTTTTTAATAAAAATAAGGGTAGACTAGTCACAGGGGCTCATGCCTATAATCCTATCACTTTGAGAGGCTAAGATAGGAGGATTCCTAGAGACGAGGAGTTTGAGACCAGCCTGGGCAATTATGAGACCTCTTCTCAATAAAAAATCTTTTAAAAACTAGCCGGCATAGTGGCATGTACCTGACTTCCCAGTTACATCGTAAGTTGAGGCAGGAGGATTGTTGGAGCCCAGAAGTTTGAGGTTGCAGTGAGCTATGATGACACCACTGCACTCAAGCCCAAGAGAAAAAAAAAAAGGTTTAAATTTCATGCTCAGGAGGAAAATACATAATAATTTACTGTCATGTATACTTTTAAAATAGGCTTATCTCCCTTTTTAAAAAAGTATATAACACATAAAGTTTATAGTTTTGTTCAATATTTTTATATCATCTAGAAAGAAATAAAGATGTCTTTATTTTCTGATCTTTCTTGTACCCTAAGATTATAACCACTATGACTATACCAGGAGCAAAAACTAAGTCCTCTCTTGCTGTGACCACTTACTTTTTGGCTTACTCAGCTATGAGCCTGACTCAGTCACCTCAGAACCAACCTGATCTAGAAATTAGTCTTGGATAGTCACTGAACTCATCTTCTAAGGAAGACTTTAACTTCAAGAGCCCTTCAATTGTAAGGCCCTTTCTGGTTCAGAAATTCTCTTGATTCTATAACTCTCATATTAACCATTTTTAAATTCATCAGCTCTAACTGCCCCTAATGAATACAAATTTAAAATAAGGTACATTCAAATTTAAATCTCAATTTTCTAGTGCTAAAAACCTCAGGAGACAATTTCTAGAGACAGTGCATATACCTTGATCATTTCCCCCCAATTGTCAGTAACCCACCCCCACAAGGAACACTAAAAAAGTGAGGTAAAGTGGTATGCCTGCAATCCAGCAAGGTTTTCTGGATTGCAACCTTTCTTTAAGCAATCTAACAAGCAGTCTATTAAGAGGGATAATGTAGCAATAATAGGGTTATTTAGACATGGTAAAATTTCATCATAGAGAATCAGCCATCAAGCAATTTTTCATTTTAATACTATGATTTTTGATAGTGCTCAGTAAAATAAGAATATATGTATGAATGTAAAAACTTTCATTTCAAATTACTTACATTTCAAAACTTACATTTCAAATTATACGCTAATTCCTGTAAGGCATAAGGGAGAAACTTCATTCTGTGCATAAATGCTGTATTATTTTAAAAATATTCCAGATGTTCGAATTTTCCTTTATGACTTAAGTAAACACCACTCATGAAACAGCATATTGCTTTTCTTAATAATATTGTTCAACAAAAGTATTAATCTGAATGCCTCAATGATGCTCTTCACTAATAAAACTAATAAACCTATTCAGTCATAGTAAAGCCTACTTCAACTACATTTCAAAGCAAAACAAACAAAAAGGCTTATTTCCTAACATCCACATCTTTTAATGAGCATTAGAAAGGTGGGAAATATATGTATTACATATAATTTCACTTATGTGCAAAATAAAAAGCCATGTTTCTCAAATGGAAAAGGCATGAACCCTAGGGTCAAGAAGATAAAAACTTAGCTCTATCACTTCCTTAGCTATATAACCTTGCTCAAGTTATTTACCTTTGTAGGACCCAGTCTCATCTTCTCCAAATGGAGACAACATTAATAGCCTCAGATACCTGTAAAGATAAAATTAGATAATCCACATGAAGTACAGTAGCTTACAAACAGTAATAAGGCCCTTCTATTATGAGTATAAATCAGTCTACGTAAGGAAAAAGGGTACCTTCAACTCTTCCAGCATTTTAAATTCAGTAATTTTCAGTCATGCTCCCTATCCACCAGGGGTAAGTGGGAAAGGTAGATATATAGGATATACACATGCATTTGAAATACAGTAAGTATTACGCATTCTTCATCAGCAGCTTGCATTTTAAATATGAATTCTCATATTTACATTTTGTAGGTAAGAGGTAAGTTCAGAGGCTGAACTACAGAGAGTTCAGTTTTTTAAGGCCTGCTTCTGGCCTGGAGAAGGCCTGGAGACTTCTCTAAAATGCAGTTTTCAGTGAGTTAACAAAACCCTCCAAGTTAAACAAAGTGATAACTATGAATACTTCAAATGCTGGAAACTTCAAGAAAGTAATCAAGAGAATAAAAGGCAATTTTGAAAACAATGTCAAAGGTTTCAAAAGTGAATACAAGCAATTTAACATTAATTTGCTTAAGATCACATGAGAGATATCTGCTATCTTGCTTTATTTCCTCTGACCTACTCATGCTAATGTGTATATGTCCTGTATATACTTAAAAAGCCTTAAAAAGGCTCCAGTAAACTGGACAACATGGTTCATGTTTATTATCCTAGCACTTAAGGGAGGCTTGTGTGGAATGACTGCTTGAGGTCAGAAGTTTGAGAACAGTCTGAGCAAAAAATAGACAAAAATCTCTGGTCTCAGCTACTTGGGAGGCTGGTGCAAGAGGACTGCTTGAGTCCAGGAGTTTGACGTTGCACTAAGTTATGATGAAGCCACTGTATTCTAGTCCAGGGAACAGAGTAAGATTCTGTCTCAAAAAAAAAAGTAAATAAATATATTTTGAGCTCTTCTAAAAATGATGTGAGATATTTTCGCAAGTAATGAAATGTGACATAAACCACTCTAAAGAATATTTCACTCATCTAACCTCAAAGAAAACAACATCAGTATTAGAAAAAAAAATTGCTTTCTAATTCTTTATTACTCTGCCCTTTTCCATGATTCTTTATCTATCATATCATATATTTTACAGATGTTTCTATGGGTATGAATCATGAGTTATCTGCAAATGATCAGGCACTGTGGAGGCAGTATATGTAGATACTGCAACAGATTCCAGATACTCAATAAGCAGAACTGCACACTGAGCATGTGGGAGGTTGAAAAATAGAAAAGGGGGGAGAAAGATAATAGCTATAATAGATTTCCACCCCTTTAATAGCTCTGAAAGAAGAATGAAATGTACAAGTTTGAACTAGCATTTACTTGAGCATTTTTCTCGTGGCCAAATGGGTGTGTCTACATTTGGGGTATTTTTCTAGGGAGAGTAACTATGTCCTACCATCTCTGAATACTATACTTAGTGGCTTTGATTCATGGAAATTTGTTCTGCTTGTTTTGTGGAGACAGACACATCCTGGAAGTTTCTCCCACTTACTTGTTTTGCAACTTTTATGGCAGAAGGAAATGTGTTCTTCCCTGTAGTCTTGAAGCACAACCTGGAAGAAAGATGATTCCCATTAGATGTAAGCAAAGGGGGGAAGCTGATTTTTAAAAGTAGTAAGATTCAAACCAAATGTCATTACAGCGCATTAAAGAATGGTTCAAATACTTTCTCTGTACTTGAGTTTGTTTTATAATACACTGCTTGAAACAAATAAGCATGAAGTTGGAAAAAAAAAAAAACCCACTTTGCTGTTAGGGTAGAAATTGCTAAAACATAAAGGAGTCATACTATTTTCCCTTTTTAGCAAAAGTCAGAAAAAAAAGTCATGATCACCGTGGCCAGACACTCACAAGCATGCAGAGCGAACACTGACAAGTTCTTAGGACTAGAAATGGCTACCAAGGAATATGCTGCTGGAAGCAGCAATGACAAGGCCTCCACATTTGAGGACCCTTTTGGGCAGGAAACTGTGGTCTGGTGTCTGCCAGAAGAAGGCAGAGAGCCAAATGTCTTATGTAGTTGCCTGAATTTATGAATATGCTAAAGTATCATCACAGGTACCACTAGAGAACTTAAACCATGAAACATTTAAACTGAGTAAGTATATCAGAATTAAGGGTGTGACATTTCTAAAGGGAAAAATAACAAAAAAAAGATTTATGTTGGAGAATAAATACCAGTCAGAAAGCCCATGTTCTTTCTGAATGACACTGAAAAGGATGTTAAATTACATTAAGAGTAGACCAGAAACCATGGTTCAAACCTTCAATCCTGGCACTTTGGGAAGCTGAGATGGGAGGATCACTTGAGGTCAGGAGTTTGAGATCAATCTGGACACCATAGCAAGACCATATCTGTATAAAATCTTTTTAAAAAAATTAGCTAGGCATGATGGCACACAAGCTGGAGGCTGAGGTAGGAGAAGGGCTTAAGCCCAGGAGTTCCAGACTGCAGTGAGCTATGACTGTGCCACTCTATTCCAGCCTGGGTACAGAGTGAGATCTTGTCGCTTAACAAGAAAAAAAAAAAGAGGAAATGGCCAGTCCATTCTTGCTCCTTAAAGAGCATATAAAATATTTCAGATCAATTTTTATCAATTTTTAAGTTTTTCTGATTAAACAAGTCCCAGTTAAAGCAAAATCCACTTCTTCAGCACCTTTTATTCCCCAGTGATACCAGATGAATGAGAATCTACTATGGTATTAAACCTTTATGAAAGTTTAACTCATTATCAATACTATGATTTAATGGTACGTGGTTAAATCTTATACATTAAATTTGGCAATATAAAATAAGTCCAGTGATAGCTGTGACATAGAAATTTCATACCATTTCAAATTCTATCTCACATCACCAGAGGTCAAAATGATGTATTTAAAAAATTATCTGACTTTCCAAAAATTTATATTTATAAGTAAAAAAAGCTAAAAAGTGAAAAATCTTGATAGTATTTTATACAAACATTTTCACCAAAATGAAAAAGTGCCATTAGCATCATGTCAATTAAAAACTAATAATGCATTGATAAAATCACAGAGAAAAAAAGTAGCCTGAAACCAATGCTGTGAATATTTTTAAATTTGTATTAAAACTTTCTGCTTTTGTACCTGCGTTTATTTTAGGCTTGACCCAATTTCTTTATTCCCTTAAGCCATGATTGTCTTCAAGGTGAACTACATTTTTGTCTACCTCCTCTAGCAGTTATAACTGCTATAGTAGTTTAAATTTTTATTAATAGTAAAGCTATAAAAAAATTATAATATGTCATTGATTTACTGTTAAAGACATGCTAAGTATAAATACATTATGTCAATTTTTTAAAAAATAAACCTCAGTCACACTAGAAACCCATAATTAGCCCTCACATATGATGTCAACTTAAGCACTTAATACACACAATAGTCAAATAATTTTCCAGCCAAACACCCAGTAATAATTTTAAATCATAGGAATTATTGTATTAATATATTCCATAGACACCTTACTGTTATTAGTTGTAGGAAGGTATAGTTTCAGTGATGAGGCTTTTAACAGTTTTAATCCCACACACATGAGAAATTGATTCCACAAGTTAATACACACATGGCTTGATGCCTTAAATTAATTGTTGAAAAAATATTTTTAATTATTATTTACAACATTTGGAAACTTAAGCTTGTTACAGCAAAACTGTGAGCTTGAACAGTAAATGGCTTAAGGTGGGGAAAGTAAAATTTACAGTAGGATTCTGAATTAGGTTGCCCAAAATTTACCTGGTGTTTTCATACTGACCCTTTCTCCCCGTTCCCTTCTGCACCTCCACCCACTAATATACCCAGATTCTATTTAAAAAGCAACTAATAAGCCAACAAAGTAAAACAGGGCAGCACTGAGAAAAGTTAGTATTACCTTCCAGCCCACTCACTTATTTTAATGATTCATCATGGAAACCCCAGTTGTTAAAATATACCTGAAATCTCTCTTAAATAGTAAAAAAAATAAGCATATAAAGATCTCTGCTTTGAAACAATTCACCAGTGATTCCCCTAACAGAAACTATTATAGGTGAGTATAAAGTAAAAATACATTTTGCTAAAAAAAATTTCCTCAAAGTAATGTACTACATTCAACTGTCACATGAGGAAAAAAAGAGAAATAGATATTATGGAAAGTTACTTTTTTAATACTTCCATAAAAATCAGGTAAAGCAAATTCATCCCAACTCCTAAAACCTGAATATAATCTCTAAAGACTGAAATGTAATTGGGCATCAAATGCAGATCCCAAAACTCTATGCACTAACAATATTCTACATGAAATCAAAGAAACTCTGAGTCATGGTATAGAAAGAATCTGTTTCCTGAGCCTTAGTTTGAATTGCAGAAAACATCTGATGAAAATTTATCATTATTCCATTATTTGGTTACAATATACATTACAACCTAACTTGTATACTGCCATATATACTTAAATAGCAATGTTTTTAAAAATCTTGCATTCAAATTGAAAAAAATACTAATCTATATTTTATACACCCCACAATGCTATAGATATACCAATTTCTCCAACTGTGACTTTTGTATCCTATGGTAGCGACTAGGAGCTGAGGACTCCTGCATCAAAACCAAAATTTGATAAGAAAACTTATAAGCCATACTGTCTGTGAGACAATTTAAAGCTATTTTCAAATGTGCTTTTCCAGTTAGATAGATGAATTGCAACGATCTTTTAAGTATAAGCTCTCTGCAAAGCTACAATCTTGTATGTATGTATGACTGACAAATACTTCCATTTTTTTCTTGATTTGGAATTTAACGTTCTGCTTACTTATATCAGTCACTTAATCTAGAACTTGAATTAATACAAAGCCTTAGTTATAACTCTCAAATGTCAAATGCAAATTCAATAAATAGTTATGAGTACTTACCATGTACTAGAAACTATGACATTATTCACTTGTTTTCAAATATGCATATTTTTTGCAAATAAGTAGATGTGTATTTATTCAAAATTCATTAATTTACATATTTTTGAAGTTATAATCCACATTATATAACAAAATTATAGATGTTTTGTGTGTGTAATAAGTTTACTGGTTTATTTTCACTAGCAAATAAAATACCATCCCACTTTTAATTTTCACTATTAATTTCATGAATAATTTTTAACTATAAAAGTAGCAATGAATTATTTTCTACTGAATACTGAAAATATTTTTAATTTGCTGACATTTTTTAATGTGGTAGTATATTTATGAGTCAATAGAAAGTTGTACACCAGAAAACCATCTCAGCACTCATGTAAACTACTGCATTACCCTTTCAGCTGGGTCTCCATGCTACCATACAGTCTTGCACCCACAACACCATTCTCCATAAGATAACCACAAAGAATCTTGACAAAATGGAAATCCGATCATGAAATGACCCGCTCAAAAACATTCAGTCACCTAAAGATAAAATCCAAGGTCCTCCAAGTGGCCGTTTAGACTCCTTTCTGGATCCTTTCCTTTCTCTTCACTACTGCCACATTTGCCCTTCTCCCACTCCAATTCCTCTTCCCTTTTGCACTGTGGCAATACCAAAACCCCCTCATATAGCGGTTTTAAACTCTTGCGACTTCACATCTTTATCTCTCTTCCATCAGCCTTCTCTTCACTCCTCTGATGAACTTTTGATAGAATTTCTGTTCATGAATCACCGTTTCTACAAAGTCTTCTCTGAACTTCTCTTAGACATGTCTTCCATTTTACTCTGTACAGTAGCATCACAGTACCCGTTTCACTCTTTCCCATGTCCTACTTCTCTCTAGAGCCATGAAAATCTGGAGGATGAGGATTATGCTCAAGGTTATCTTGGGATTTGACACATGGTAGATGTCACTAGCATTTCATGGAGCTGAACTGACAATCAGGGTACACAGGAAGTTACCTTCTTCTACCTGTAAAGTAACATGGCTTTCACTTAACACAGGTTCTGATCAAACAAGTTTCAGGCAGTATTTACCACTAATCATTTCCTATTATTCCTGAAGTCTAATTAAATCAAGCAACAAGTATATCTGAACAAATTGTATGCTCTCTCTCAAATACTGAATCTTCTTTATTGTTCACAGAAATCAGAATAAATGGGAAATAATATTTTTTCATATAATGTGTTTATTTTAACCTACTGATACAACAGAAGTAGCAATAATTAAAGAAATGGGAGAAATAGCATAAGCAATTGAATTTTAGGTCAAAGCAAGCTTCATAAGAGAAGATCTATGAGAACCAAGAATTTTGAAAATCACCTGCAGATTATTTTTTTTAACAAGTGAACAGTTTATTAAGAATTAAACAAAGGTATGATGTGATACAGTACAAGTAAGACACTCAAGATAGGTATAATAGTACTATTCACACAAAAACTTAAACTTCACCTCAAAAAAAAAATCACAAGACAACAGAGAAAGCAATTTCACTGTTATAAAATAAGATATTTCATGCAAAGTATTAACTCTGCCCCCGCCCCAAAGCCCAACCTCCCAACAAACAAAAAACTATCTAGGAATACTGCTATGCTCACACATTAACTACAGTATAATAATTCATAGAAAAATAGTAATTAAGCAATGAATTAAATTCAATAGCAAAGTTCAAACTATCATAAACTCATAGACCACAATGATTTTACAAAACAAGCAATTCCAGAAATCCAATAAACAATAAAAAAAAGAAGAAATATTTCAGTATCATTCTACTTGATCTGGATATACCTGATATTGAAATTGGAGAAAAAATATTGTTATAAAGGGAAATTACAAACAT
>CAUYON010056780.1:0-15697 GCA_963573935.1 Arctocebus calabarensis
CCTTGTCTGCCGGGACTGAGCAAGAATGAGACCCTGACTCATAAAGAAATGACAAACCCAGCCGGGCGCCATGGTGAGCGCCTATAATCTCAGCGGCTGTGGGAGGCTGAGGCACAGGGATGCCCACAGCCCAAGCCTGAGGTTGCAGTGAGCTATAATGCCATTGCACTCTGCTCAGGGCATGGGGTGGGACTCTGTCTCAATAACAACGACAACATCAACAACAACAAAAGGCAAAAATAGTAATAAGACTTCTAGATGTCCCATTGGGATTCTTTTTTTTTTGGCACAATGCTGCGCTGTTGAGAAAGTGCTACCTGGATAGCAGAGGACAAGGTATATTGAAGCTTAATGTGATCAGAAGTAGCATGAGATGATTTGCTGATGAACTTTCTAACAGCCCCTTGGTTTGTGGAATCATTAGATTCACAAAGAATTTACTTGGACGACTTAACCTTTTTCTGCCTCAGTTTCCTCATGAAAAAACATTTTTTATCCTTTTGTACCTTGGCCACGTAATATAAGAATCAAAAGGGATTCTGTGTGTAAGTTTGTGGCCGTGCTCACTATAAGATCTCATTAAGGTTGATTCTGCTTTGTATGTACATAATTTTTAAGCTATTTTTTCTTCCTAAGGTGCAGGAATGCTCCAAGGGGATGAAATTTCTAAGAGTAAAAGGATAAAGTGAAATATGAAAAAAAAAAAATGTCAGCTGACCACCATGAATAAACAGATTCCTGGCAATAGCCGTTATTAGATCTTGGAATTGCCTCTCTCAGGAAGTGGTAGAAACATTTACTGCTCAACTGGATAAAGTACTCTCAGGGGCCAGATGACCTGCCATTTCCTTCTGCATTATCTATGAGTTTTTTCTAATAATAATAAAACCACTGAAATTGGCTCCGGAGCCATAATCACTCGTGTATAGGTTTGGAGCTGCATGGTAATTACAGCTGGCCGTGTTCTGAGATAATTGTTCTCGATTTGGCCTTGGTCTTGGCGACTCCTCCGGTTTGTATACTGTGAGGTCCAAACCCACAGAGGACTGCGCTGGCTGTACACGCATTTAACAGTGTCGAGTCACTGCTTTTTAAACAATATGCTGAGTTCAGGCAGCTTCAGAAATTGTGCTGTTTAAATGCTAATGCCGAGGCCTAGAAGTGATGGTGGCTGACCAGAGTCTGTATTTCCTCTGCTGAGTTGAGTGAATGATTCAGTTTCTACTATTTGTTCAATTCTAGTAAACATTTTTCATGGACTTTTTACAGTGTTTGCAAAAAGTGCCTCCCAAGCAAAAATAGAAAAGTACGCTTTCCTCTGTGTACAGTTTTCAAAAACATACATTTTGGTTTGAAACAAGCTTGTGGAAGAATAATGAACAAACCATATTTGATATTTTTTAAACGTGTTGTTTACTTGTTATTAAATTCAGTTTTAAGAAGATATATGCGTGTATGTATATATGTGTGTGTGTGTGTAAAATTCTGTTTCTTTTCAACTAAAATTTTGAGGCTGGGTTCTGGAAGATGTTGGTAATTCCCCTGATAGTACTTTTATTATAGTCATATCTTGTTTAAAATTCTATTCCTTCTTTCCTAACCACCCCCCTATTCCATTTGCAAAATTATACATAATATTTTTTGAAAAGAAGGGAGGGGGAAAGTAACTGTGCCTGTTATTAGTAAATCAACACCTAAAATGCTGACTTGTGCAGCAAAAGGGCAGTGACTTCCAAGCAGATGCTTATGTTCTGCATTTGTCCCCCTCTTTCAAGGCTGGGGGGTTGTGTGTTCCACAGCCACGGAGCTCTAAAAATCCAGCTCTGATGCTCTTCTTCATTTTGGGGGGCGTTTTCTGCTCTCAGCATAGTACCTGGCGCAGAATAGACCTTGAAGAATTGCCCATTATAAGTGCCCAAATAATAAGCTCAGAGGGTTTTCCCTACTATGTGCTTGAACCTCTAGAAAAGAGCCTCAAAGACCCACATGTAGAAAAAACAAGTTTTGTTTCCCCTTTGGTCGAGAACAATCTCAAGTGAGATTTTTACTTTGTGATTCAAGACTTTATGAATTCCTTCCGTTTTCCTTTTTCATCTTAGATGGAATTCCCTATTTTGTTCATGATTTCATTCAAATTTATAAAATTCCCACTTATAATTCCTATTAGATTGTGCAATTTATAGACAACCTATGGTAGAGAGATTTCAGATCTGATTTTTATACAACACTTTGGTGTTAAAGTGCTTTTATTGCACAAGCCAGAGCATTACCAGGACCCTGGGAAGTAGAGGCATATACATTGTTTCATTTATTTTGCAAATGAGGAACCTGAGACTCAGGGATGTTAAGTGATTTGACTGAAGTTACATAGTGAGTTGGTGACAGATCTGAGCCCTAAACGTATTGTTTGACTCCAAATCCAGCCGTGATTCGGTGACACCACAATAGCTACAAGACAGTTTCTGACTCTGATTTGCACTGTTTCTTCCTGAGCTGTCTACTCACCGGTGTCTGGCTGGCAGAGAACTAACTCACTGCCTCTTGACTCTGCCATCTTGGGCTGCTGTGATGTGTAAGAGTTTCCCAGCTCAAAATATGTGAAATTGACTTTCAGTCAACCAACCAATTCATAAATCCTGAAGTATGAAGTACTCAAGTCATGTTTGATTGCTGCAATTACAACAGGTGCTCAACCTGACTTGTTTTCATCTTTGGTTATCAGTCCATATTGCATATTCAGATTTTAATACAGTTTTCTTCCTTACTTAAAATGTATATACATTTTTTTTTTTTTTGGCACCCTCTGTGTTAACATCATTAGACACTAACTAAATCCCAAGTTCTTGCTTGTCTCTGTCACTGAGCTGTGAAGATGATTCAAACAGCAGAATGCCTGTGATGGTCAGTGACCTGGGGTGTTGATCAGTAACCTAGGGGTGTTGATCAGTAACCTAGCGGTGATGGTCAATAACCTAGGGGTGATAGTTAGTAACCTAGGAGTGTTAGTCAGTAATCTAGGGGTGACGGTCAGTAACCTAGGGGTGATGATCAGTAATTTAGGGGTGATGGTCAGTAACCTAGGAGTGATGGTCAGTAACTAGGGGTGATGGTCAGTAACCTAGGGGTATTGGTCAGTAACCTAGGGGTGATGGTCAGTAACCTAGAGGTGATGGTTAGTAACCTAGGGGTGATGGTCAGTAATCTAGGGGTGATGGTCAGTAATCTAGGGGTATTGGTCATTAACCTAGGGGTGATGGTCAGTAACCTAGGGGTGATGGTTGCTAGCCTAGGAGTGATGGTCAGTAACCTAGGGGTGTTGGTCAGTAACCTAGGAGTGATCCACACTGCATACAGAAGGCCCAGGGTCTAGAGGTGACCAGGAAAGGGAAAGTGGAACAGGGGAAGGACACAGAGCACTGTGGGGAAGGTGAGAGGACAAATGGATTCTGGGGGCTGTGGATCAGTAGGAGCACACAGAGGCTGGCTGTGGGGAAATTGGACGTGTTGGGGGCTTCAGGGGAAGATGAGGACATCTAAGAGGGCTGAAGGAAAAACAGCAGTGGTGGAAGAGCCAGAGCCCACCCTCTGCTTTGTGCACGAGTACCTAAGTATAGAAGCAAATCACTGGACCAGGATCTGAGTAACAAAAAGACTTTAATCAAAAGGTGGGTGGTGCTTAAAATGTACAAGCAGCTCAAGCCTGCTCATTAATCAATGTTATGTTCCTGGTGACGGTTGTTTAGTACAAAGGAGTTGGCCATAATTCCAGTTGCTGTTTTCTGTGTTAGGACATGAAATCTAAATGTCTGCTGGCTTTCCAGCCTCTAAGTACAAGAAGCCACTTTCCTGGAACCCTCTGGGAGGGCTCCCAAGGGAGACCCACAGTTGTCTGGGGCAAGCCTGCTCCCCTCCTCTTGGTTGACTCATTGCATTAACTCTTCAGCTGGCAGTTTGCTGTGCTACCATGTTGCTCCTGTGGCCACAGCCATTCTCTGCCTGTGGTTGACCAAGACCACCCCCATGTGCTCTCACAGCAAAATTTGGGGAAATGGGAAAGACCAATCTTTCATTGTACTTTATCACCTGGGTCCCAGAGCCCCACTGTTTATGCCAGAACATCATATCATTTCTCCTAAACAGAACTCATCTGAGCCTAACCCTTCCCTCTCTACACAAAATCACTTCCCCAGGAAAGATACTATATCTTCCATCCTCACCTCCATCTCCATTTGCAGGTGAATATGTTTATGTGCTGTGTTTTCCTCTATGTCAAAAGCTCCTGTGTATTTTAATTCAGCAGCTATACTGATGGTCACTGCAAAAGGCCAGCCTGGATGCCAGAGTGAGCTTAGTGGTTTCAGGATTCTCTGCTGCAAACTCATTTGAGGCCACGTAATGGCCTAAGGGACATGCCTGCGTACAGGAAGGGCCTGACACGTGGGGACTCCCTGGGAGCCAAGTATTGACCCTGCCCCCCACCCTCAGCACAAGGGCACAAGAAGCTTTCAGAGGGTCATCTGTAAAGTAGTAAAATGAATAGCTTGTATAGAAAAAATATTTTCTTAACCTCAAAGAACTGAGTGCCGCCATGCAAGATAAGGTTTTGCATAAAGGATTAGCTTTATAAGTTATAATCTGCTTTTATGAGAGAATAGCCTGGAAACTTTAGGTCTCACTTGTGTCTAAGGATTTGAAATATTTTAAGCCAAAGGAAAAAGCTTCAGGGAAGAGTTTAGCTGCCAAGGCTTTTTTTTTTTCCCCTCTGACTCCCAGGGATAAGGCAAGGGAAGGTTAGCATAGTCCAGGAGTCAGGCCCATTAAAATCTTATTAACGTGCTTTGAAGTTCCAGAATGGCTGTGTCCACAGGATTCTCCCCAGCTGCTGCCTTCCTTCACCCCCTCTGTCCTAGCTGGGATACTTGGCCATGAGCAATGGAAAGAGCCTGGAACTGGATGCTTGCTTACACCTGCATTTATTATTTGCCCCACATAGTAGTTTGACCAATGTGATGCCACCGCACCTCTCTTCCCCTCTGTGTTTGCTTGTAAATGAAAGAGATGAGATGGTCCACATGAGCCTACTCAGCTCTGCCCGTGTCATTCTGCAGGGATTGCTACACTACTTTCATTGCTAGGAAATCCAGACACTTTCCGTTAGGATGGTTCAAAGCAAAGCCAACCTGGAAGCAGATGATGACCCTGGATTACCCAAACTGTGGTTTCCATCTATGCTGCAAATATAACCAAACAGCTTACACGGAGAACTGACAAAAATCACTTGGGTGCTTGGAAAAAACACTAATTATTAAAAGTAATAATTAATACATGGGAAAAGATAGGCCTGAAAGGCATGGCATTTTTTTTCTCTGCGATCACAAGGTCCCCTTGCCAGCTATTTAAAAACTGGATCTTTCTGGTTTCTTTGCTGCCGTTGCTTTTACTGTACAAAACATTAGTCTACGTTTCAAAGCTGGTAAACATAATCAATTGAAAAGATTTACTAATCCAGGATAAAAATATATTCAGGTCAATATAACTTAACTTAAATGATATAAAGGACAATAAGAAGGCGAAACATGTACAAGTATCCAGTGGAGACAAATTCATTTTCGTACCCAATTAGCTTAAGGGGAGAGAAAAATTAATGAAACAATCTTAATTAATGGATCTTCTGCTTGGTGTCCACCACAGTGATACACAGGCATGCAAACATACGTGTGAATGCATGTGTGCGTATTTTGATGTGTGTCTTCATATGCATATTCCTGTTTATTAATACATAATTATTTTGAATAGTCAATATAACGTTAACACATCAGAGTTATTATTTTCCTAGTTTTCAGCTGAGGAAACAGATTCAAAAGTAACTGACCTGGTGGTGTCCCTTATCTAGTTGATGGAGATGCATAGCTTTGAAAGCAAGGATCTGGCCCTAAAGATAATTACCTTTATATAATAATCCATTTCCTCGTGTAAAAGCTTTGCAGTAAGACAGCCTATGGACCTGATGTTTAGAAACTGTTAAATTTAACTTAAATAAATTGCACCGGTTATTTAACATTTTTAAGCTTTTTTTAATCTGTAAAAAGGTGCATGGAAATATCTACTCTAGGAGAATGTTGTCAGGATTAAATGAGACACCAAAATAAAACTGTCTGCAAAAATTCCTGGTACATATAGCCTCGTACACTGTATCACCTGGTACAGCATATTAGTTGCACTTTTTCCAACTCCCTTTGAGCTTTAATTTTCTTTCCTATCATACAAAGGAATGAAATTTTGCATATTATTTCAAAGATGTAAACAAATATTTATTGAATGCCTTCTGTTAGGTGATAACATTTTATATGTCAAATTTCAGAGTTGATTCAGGTAAATTTTGAAACTTTTTGTTAGGGGATAGTAATAGTTAAACATTAAGTACAATGACATGAATCTCAAGTTGTCCAATGTCCCTAAGAATTCAAACTGCTGTTTTGTTAAAATTAACCCTGGAAACAAACAAAAAATGTATCTTTAAACCTTGCATCTTCCATTGCTTCAGCCTCTTTAATTTGAATGAGTTTTCTTCTATGGGGCTTTGAAAGGGAACATTTTCCTTTTATCACGTTCACCTTGAAGCCAGGACACAATAGATTGCCCGGCTTTTCACATGCATCTTGTCTCAATACAGGCCTTCAGGGGACAGGCCTGTTACATTACCCAGTCTACAAGGGCAGGTAATTTAATAAGGTTATCATATTTTCCCTCTATAGAATGACTTAAGAACACCCTTTTAAAAAAGTCATGTCAAGTGTTGTTCCATTTAAAAATCAGTTATGGAATAAGGCAAGGGGAGCATGAATCCGTAGACATTTAGTATAACTCAAGTTTTTAAAAAAGGGCCCTCCAGGCCTGTGCTCTGTGTTAGGCTCAGGAACGTGAGAAGTCTGTGACCATCTGCAAGTTATTAAGGTCTCTGAAATAGAGTGGCATCAACAGACAATCCCGGGAAGGTATCTTTGGATTCCACACGTTCAACTTTTTAGACATATTTACTTATATAATTATATATGACTCCTCTAAACTGCTCTGCGTATGCCAAGTTCAGATTTTCCTACCACACTGGGTGTGTTAACATTTCCAGGGTCCTTCTGAAGTGGTGTCTGTCAGCCAATGGTCTGGTTTCAGCTGCGCATAGATATTTGTATAGCAATAGTGTGCATGTAATTTGAATGCTTCTTGCATTTTCCTTTCTGTAAATGAATGAAAGACAGAATATAAAAGGGTTCCGTATCAGGAAGCTGGGATCTCATATTTATATATAACTGAGGCTGTAATACAGCTGAAAAGATGCTGGAAATGGATGTTTACAAAACAAAGACCATATGAAATACTGGAAATATAGAACATTAAAAGTTGTCCCTGAAACCTAAAATGTAATTAGGAATATTATGATATTTTTGTTGTATGCTCTCATTTGTCTCTTACAAAATATTAGCCTATTGGTGACTTTTGACGTTCACATTTCATGTGTTTTTACCAGAAAGTTTTGTCTGGCAAAGTAGGAAGAGGCTCTAATGACCCAACTCTGACTCTTGGTTCATCACTTCTGAAGGATATAGATATTGGGTTAGAAGATTTCTTGGACAGAGAAGATTTCTCTTATCTCCTAATTCCCTGCAAGTTTCCTCATTATTAAAGAATACATTTCAGGACATAAAATTTAGTCTATACAGCTGTATGTGGTTTGGGACCCAGTGAACTTAACATCAATTCTTTTCCTTTGCAAGATCCAGGCAATTGGAATAAGTTGAACATTTCCTTCAAACACACTGACTCACGTTTAAGGCTTAGTGGCCTAGAGTTTTCCTTTGAGGACTTACTTGTCACTCGTCCTTATGCCCTTCCAAGGAGCTTGTAGTGAAACTCGGCATAGCAATCAAGGGATACTTGTTGTTTAGTGGATGCAATTTATTTTCATGGTCCACTCTTTCCTTAAGTTGGCTGTTCCTCAAAAATAATATGAGCTCTCATGTATCATTATCATCATCACTATTATTTTAAATGACAAAAATTGCAGTTGCTTTATTTCTTGTATTTTTTTGTTTTTTGTTTTTGTTGTAAGTCCAAGCAAATTCTGAAATGAAATGAAGTAAAATACTTCACAAAGAAATCCAGTCCCCTAGAGGGGGAAAAAAAGGAACATATTCAGTATTTAAATTAATCAAAATGAAGTCTCCTTGGATCAGAGAATGACTAGGATACCGAATGCTCTTCTGATTTCCGAATGTGTATATATACAGACTTGGAAACAATACTCCTGATAGATTGCATTTCTGTGTAGGACAATCCCATAGTCATATACATTTGTATTCATTTAGAAAATACTTACAAGGACCCATTGAATTAGGTTTGAGAATATGCTTTTAGATTTATTAACAGTAACTTACATTAGTAGACTTTTGTGTGTAAAAATACTTGCATATGCATTTCCTCAATTAATAGAAGAATGTGGAGACTTCATGTCGTACATGAGAAAATGAGACTCTGAAATTTATATGCTGCTAATAGGCAGGACTTGGATTTGGATTTCTGATTTCTTCCCTACTATTGGGGAGAGAGAGCTACGGGGAAATCCTTCCTGGGTTGGATGGCTCATGGCCTCTCCACATGAGTCATTCCCATGGCTCTTCCTTCCCTTCCAGCAGTGTTTAACAATTAAATTATCATTTTAAAGAGTAACTGGGCTTCTTTTAAGCAGAAACAAGGCAGAAGGGTATGTCCACCTGTAGCCAGATGGGAGGAGGCTGTGATAGCATTTCAAGGGAAGAGGAAGAAGGCCCAGTGGCTTGGAGAAGAGGAGAAAAGCTGGGGACTTGACCAAGTTGGGAGGGAAGACCAAGGCCGTGATCTCCGAGCTTGAGTGTTATACACAAGTAGGCTCTGGATTTGAGTTTTCATGATGTGGACAATACTGCATTTAGAAAATTAGGTCATCCACTCTCTTTCTTCCTACTTTTTCTGTAATGAATGAAGTTTTGCATGTGTGTACATGTATGTACATATGAAAAAACCTGAGGCTTCTCTCTTTAGAGTCCTCCCCCAGTACTTTATCTCCCTTTAGGTAACCCCCCACCCCTGTAAAGAAGGCCATGCTGTCCTCATTTCCTCAGGGGTCCTGTGTTCACCTACATTTGCCTTATTAGGGTAGGACTTATATCAGTAATTTTCACACTGTACATGCTTAAAATTATTGAAGATATCAAGAACTTTGTTCATGTGGGCTATCATCTAGCAATACTTCTGTATCACCAATCAAAATTGAAAAATTAAAAATTTTTTCCATTGTTTAAAATAACAATACAAATCCCATTTTATGTTAACATAGATAATACATATTTTCAAAAATAGCTATACATTTTACAAATTTCTTAGCATATAGCTCAGCTACATTTTATATCAGCCTCTCTATTTAATCACTTGGTATAGATAGTTTGTTTAAAGTATGCAAAGAATATCTGACCTCACACATATTGTAGTTGAAAAGGGGAATATTTTAATTGACTTCTGAGAAAATTGTGGATGTTCTTCTTTGACACCCAAAGTTTTGATACCAAAACTCAATGAAGGGTAGTTACAATATGAAATCTGAAACATATCAGCTAAATTTTTGACTCTCTTATATTAAAGCTCACTTATCTTTTCTGTCCTATCTTTGGAACTTATTATGAATCTGTAAATACTTCAAAATGCAGTAGAATCTGTGTAAGTTGACCACCCAAGGGACCATAACAAACTGGACAACATATGCAGGTGGTCAGCATAAGGAACTAGGCCTACTGAACTGATACATACATGTGGTACATGTCTGGTCTATGAAAATTCGGTCAAGTCAAGGAGGTAGTCAATGTAGAGAAGTGGTCCACTATGGAGATTTCAATGTACAAAAAGTTTTAAAAACTAGCTGGGTGCAGTGGCAAACACCTGGAATCCACCTAGTACTCCAGGAGGCCGATGTAGGTGGATTACCTGAGCTCACAGGTTCAAGACCAGCCTGAGCCACAGCAAGATTCCCATCTCTAAAAAATAGTTGGGTATTGTGGCAGGCACCTTTAGTCCCAGCTACTTAGGAGACTGAGGCAAAAGAATCACCTGAGCCCAGGAGTTTGAGGTTGCTGTGACCTAGGACCTCATGGCACTCTACCAAGGTCAACAGCAACAACAAAAAAACTGTATCAAAAATTTGAATAGACATTTTTCCATGCAACATATACAACTGACCAATAAGCATACAAAGAATCAATATCATTAGTCACTAGGGAAATGCAAATCAAAATCTCTTCGAGCTACTACTCCACAGTCATTAGAATAGTGTAAGATAATAAGTGCTGGGAGGGATGTGGGTAAACTGAACCTCACTCACTGATGGTGTGAGTGTATTAAGGTGCAGTCATTTAAAAAACATATTTAGCTGTTTCTGAAAATTGGTTTTTATTTCTATAATATACCGTGAAGGTATTATTTGTTATATCATCTTACCACTTTCCTATGTTTAATATTTTTAAAAGTTCTTTTTAAAAAATAATTTATAATTATTTATAATTTATAATAATTTCAATTAATTTATTGATTAAATTTTTATCAGAGTTTGCAGAGATTGAGAGCTACTCTTTCTTTTCTAATCTACTGATCTAGGAACATTATTCATGAAGCAGATTTTCATTCCTAAGACATGACTTATTTTGCCCTTTTCCTTGCAGTTCTGGTTCAAAGAGGTAAACGGTTGGGTCTGTTGTTTTGGCTTTCAGGAGTCTCATCATAGTCAAAGTATTCCTCTTTAGAGGAAATAAGTCCAATTCTAAAATGGATTCTACAGTGAAATACTTTATATCTGTGCCTTTGACATTATTTTCCATTAGAAATTATACCAATTGACCACCAAAGAGAAGAAGTACACTTTTTAAAAACACACTTAAGGGTCTTGAAATCAATCTTATGAACAAAGGCATCCAGACTAAGGAAAATCTGAGAAGGTAACTGAACTAGTCATCTTTTGCAGCTTAACACATCACTCCAAAATACAACAACTTAAAGAGAACATTTACTATCTTACAATTTGTGAACCTCAGGAATCCAGAGTGGATTAGGTAGGTGGCTCTGGCTCTTGTTACAGCCCAGTCAGGTTCATTGCCTCCTTCTCAAGAGGAAACTAATACATGGAGACACGGGAGTTACAGTGGAGAGTGACATCATGCGAGGAAACAGAAGGAATTTCTAAAATCGATGTTTCTAAGAACTTGGGAGAAAGAGTTTCTAAAGATAGTTTAGTAAAGGAATAAGCAATTAGATTTGCTGACTGCCTGGGTTCAGGGAGGACCCATAAGAGTGTAGAAATTGTCTCCTGGTGCTGAGTTACTTCCTAGACAGGGGTTGCGACACCAATTGAGTCAGCTCCTTGATATGGGCCACTGGTTGGGTGGCTGACCAGGTCCATAGGAATGCAGGCCCTGGAAACATCTCAAAAACTAGCCTTAGATTTCACAAGGGTGATAATATGCTTGGAGCAATGAAGAAAGCTAAAAGTCTTTATGACATCAGCTGTATGACTCCTGAATAGTAAAGAATTATAGGAAAGCAAACTAGGAAACAATGTCTAGTTATGTCTATTTTTAACTATGTTTATACCTTTGTAGAGTTCAGGTTCCTACCATAGTCCCCACCCTGTGGCTCTTTAATTAAATTTACAAAAAATGGAGTTTCTCTCAGGAACTTTGAGGAAGTTGCACTTACGATGTGAGCTAGGACTGGAGACATGTGAAGACTGCTGGACCAGGGCTGAAGGAGCTTCCATGGTAGGTCACTTATATGGCTGAAATGTTAAATGTGAAGTTATCTCATAGCCCAGCAGTTCTGCTCTTATGTATTCACACAGGAGAAATGAAATCATATGTCCATACAAAGACTTATGTGCAAGTGTTCATAGGAGCATTGCTCATAACAGCTCCAAAGTGGAAGCACCCAACATGTTCATCACCCAGTGAAAGGATAAGCAAAACAAAATGCAGTCTACTCATCTGATGGAATACAGTTTGGCAATGTGATATGGGTATTTATAACAGAAAATACATGTTTGATCTTCACCTTGTTTCCTTGCACACAGCTCCTAAAATGTTTGGGATCCCTTCTGTGATAAGTATCTTTTTTTGTGTGTTTATAAGGTGGCAGGGGACTTCTGGATAGCTTCAGGATAGGGGCTGGTTTTCATGGAAACCAAACTGTGATTAGAGGGTTGGAACTTTCACTTCCAAGCCCTACCTTTTGGATAGGGGAGAGAGGCTGAAGGTTGTGTTGGTCATCAAGGGCCAATGATTTATCATTCATGCTTGTGCAATGACGTCTTCATGAAAATTTGAAAGGATTGGGTTCTGAGAGCTTCCTAGTGCAGGTGCCAGGGGATGGTGCAACCCAACTCCACTGGGACTGTGTTCCCTGCACTTAGGAGCCTTCTAAACCTCGCCCTCTAAACCTCTATAACTCTTCATCTGCCTATTCATTTGTACCCTTTAAAAGATCCCTTGTACTAAATCAGCAATAGTAAGTAAAATGTTTCCCTGAGTTCTGTGAGCTGTCCCAGAAAAATCTCTCCCAAAGGGACTGCAGGAACTCCCAATTTGTAACTCATCTGTCAGACCGAACAACCTGGCCTTAAGATTGGCATCCTTACCCTGTTGGATCTAAGGCTAACTTCAAGCAGGTAATATCATACCTGAGTTAAATTGTAGGACACAGTTGTAGAATTTAACTGTCTCCTGGAGAATTGCTTGAAGCATGGGGGAAACTCCCTACACATTTTGGTGGCCCAATGTATTGAAATGTGAGGAGGAAAAATTTTGTTTTGTACTTTATATCCCGTACAGTAATAAAAAGGAATGGAGTGGTGACACAGGTTACAACATGAGTGAACTTGAAAATAATTGTAGAAGAAAGAAGTCAGTCCCAAAGGAATACATACTTAATGATTCTATTTATGGAAATATCCAGGAAAGGCAAATCTACAAAGACAGTAAGTGTATTAGTGGCTGGCTTAGTCTGTTTTGAATTGCTGTGAAGCAGTGGTCCTCAACCGTCCTAATGTCGTGATCCTTTAATACAGTTCCTGTGGGTCCATGACCCACAGGTTGAGAACCGCTGCAGGATAAAAGAATACCAGAGGCTGGGTAATTTATAAAGAATAGAACAGACGTCCTCAGACTTTTTAAACAGGGGGCCAATTCACTGTCCCTCAGACTGTTGGAGGGCCAGACTATAGTTTAAAAAAAAAAAACTATGAAAAAATTCCTATGCACACTGCACATATCTTCTTCTTTTTTTTTTTTTTGTAGAGACAGAGTCTCACTTTATCGCCCTGGGTAGAGTGCCGTGGCGTCACACTGCTCACAGCAACCTCTATCTCTTGGGCTTAAGCGATTCTCTTGCCTCAGCCTCCCTAGTAGCTGGGACTACAGGTGCCCGCCACAGTGCCCGGCTATTAAAAATATAGTTTCTTAAAATAATCAAGACTGTCTGCATTAAATTACATGGCAAATCCCAAGTCATTAAAATGAGTTTTAATAATTCAATCACATTTTATCATTAGGGAAAGTCAATATTGTACAATCATAATATTCAGTTAGTAGCAGAAGCAAAATTACCCTAAATGATAATCTCATTAGTGCCTATGAAGTAGTCAATAAAAGAGAAGCTCTTGTGTTTGAACATTTATCCAGTTTCCTGATCGTGATTGTCCAATTAAGAAACTTGCATCATTAATTCAAGTCAAGTGATCGATACACTTTTCAAGTGTAAAGCAGATAATCAACTTCAAGCAGAATCTTGCATTTATTAAACCTGCAACTGAAAATGCCAATATTTGTAGGGGTGATAAGAAGAGCTTGCTAGATCAGATTTCTTTATGAACATTGTCCCTAATATACTTCGTTGCTATTTAGCTACTTTAGTCACACAGGACATAGAGAGCTGGTTAAACTGCATTTCTTGAAAGGCAAAAAAATGCCAACATGAATGAGCTTTGTTGAACCTTCCCTAAATATAGTACTTTGCATATTCTGATGTTATTGCCTTGTGTAGGTACATGAAAGCACATTCCTACATCAGCAAATTGTTAAACATTAAATTCTGTAGACCACTTACTGCTCTAAAGGACAGCAAGAGACCCAGACTCTGACTATAGACTAAAAGTCCAAGGGGCAGACAAGGTCTCGCTGTGGTATGGTGTGGTGGCCATTCTGCCACCCACATAGCACAGGCTTCATCCTGATGCTGAGTCTGTTTAGGTTCAATAATTTTCTGCCAGTGGCAATTGGGAATATGTATATTTTTTGATGATAGCTATAAAGAGAGAGGGGGAAACTCCACTGCAGAAATAGACTACCACTTTTTGTTTTTCAGACTGATGGCCAATTTTAATCACAAATCCACTTACTGCATGCTGGTAATAGTCTCAGAGTAATTTCGTGCACAGATTAGTCTATCATCTGTGTATCCCTGGAGTAGGTGGTTGTCATCACACTGTGAAGGATTGTGGGAGTCACACTTGAGGATGGAATACCAAACTGGAACTGTACGGGTACTTTACATATGACAAGGAACAAGGGGTTAGCTAGTCACTCATCCCTGTAAACTGGCTAATTTGAATAATTTTATGGGCTTCGAGGCATAGGAGCTGTCCTCAGTTGCCTGGTACTTGGGCTCTGGGGCAGTTAGGAAACTTGCATAGTGGCCTACAGAGTGAAGACAAGAAGGGAAATGGTCCAAACATGGACACAATTAGATGCTTGACAAAGGGCACTGGCCTGCTTCTAGCTGGGGCCTCAAAACTGGGTCAGAGAACATTAAAAAAAAAAGACAAAAACACTGTATTCTACTCCTCAGCCCCAGCCCCCTTTCGTTGCCTTCTCCTTCACAGTTGTCATGCCTGCATGTGGATCAGGAGGCCCTCTGTCTTCTACAGCACCTTCTGCTTTATTTTCCTTAGACTTTTCTTCCCTACTAGTAAAAATGAGGGTCTGTGTTTCCTGTACATGAGCAAGCAATCAAACAAACAAACAAAAGTAAACTAAAGAGTACAAGTAGTGAATACTTAGACAAAGGGACATTTTTCTGGAAAATACCTATGCAGTTTCTTAGGTATCATCAAATTATAACCATTGATGTCTTAGTTCAGTAATTATTAAAACTTTAGACCAAAAAAAGTTACTAAAGGTTTCTTTTGCTTGTGCAAAATACTGAAAATGTTTGGTGATTTAATTTTATTTACTGAAATAAGAACATCTTGGTTGCTCATTAACATTCCTAATGCAAGGAGGGTGGCCTGTCCCCAGAGGCGAAGGGCTCCTGGGACAGTGACCCCATTGGAGCCCAAACTGGACTGAGAATGCCCGGGGCATATTCTCATGGCTCCAGCTTGTGTCATCACCTCTCGAGAGCCCTAGGTTTGCCTTATAGTGGAGCACCAAGAGATAAAATTTCTTTTGGACACTGGAGTAACCTTTTCTGTACTTCTCTCTAGCCCTAACCTTTTATCCCCCAAATCCATAACTTTACAGGGGGTGTCTGGAAAGCCAGTTACCAAATTTTTCTCCCAGCCTTTAAGCTGCAATTGGGATGACTTGCTGTTCTCTCATGCCTCCCTAATCATGCCTGAAAATGCTGCTCC